>JASDQU010505285.1:41849-54689 GCA_032191745.1 Picea mariana | reverse complement strand
TGCTTGCACTACCTGCATCTATGACTGTACATAATGTGTTTCATGTTTCACTGCTTAAGAAATATGTACCTGATGCTAATCATGTTATCGATTGGAATGTGATTCAGGTGGAACCAGAACGTGTCCTGCAAGTGCATCCTGTGCTCATATTGGACAGGAAAAGAAAAAAGTTCTGGAATCGAGCCATAGAGCTTATAAAGGTTCAGTGGACCTGGTATGGTCTTGAGGACACGACATGGGAGCATGAAGAAGTTATGCGGGCAAAGTACCCGCATCTTTTTAAAAATTTTGAAAGGCTTGCAGAGACAGTGTAAGTTGCACTGAGGACAGTGCAAAAATAAGGGAGGGGGATTGTAATGTCCCCAAGGCCGAGCCCAGTTGTAAATCTGATGTATGAAATGAATTGTAGATATGTGTTATAGGCTGGTGAGCCAAGTTTGTATAATCCGGTGGGCTTATGTGATTGTTATGCCAGAGAGCCTAAGGGTTGGAGGCCAAGGGCCTGATTTCGTACTTGTATATATGCAAAAACATTTAATAAAATTGTAAACACGGCTAGATGCAGACTGACCACGATGAATGAGTGAAGGGGGACTGAGTTTCCACAGAGAAGGCAAGGGATTAGGGGCTGGAAGGTGGGAAAAGGGGCTAAGTGTTTAGCCTAAGGGGGGGGCTTAACCCTAGGAATAATATTTTATTATTATTCCAAAAGAACATGTGCCATTTATATTTTTTATCCTAAGTTCCTGACCAAGGGAAGGTGATGCGTGTTGGTGGAACACATGTAGTCTCCAGGGTGACAAGTGTCGACCTTGGTGCATGCGAATAAAAACAGTTTGGGTGGACCATGAGGGGGGTTCAATCTCTCATTCAAGCGGACTACCTAAGGGTGTACGGGCTCTGAGCAGTACGACTGACCTGAGTTCTGCAGAAAAACCTCGTACACCTTCTGAATTGAAAAACCCATGTATACCTCCGTACTGAACCATAAACCTGTGATCGATTCTGAAAGAGCCGGTTTCACCTCTGTTTGAATCGAAAAAGCCCATGCTGTGTCTAGAGAATCCATGTGCATAGACTGCCGAGATCGAGCCTGTGCGTGAGATCTCTGTCCCGAAGCCATGACCCTGATCTATTTGGTTGTGTGGCCACGCAGTGCTGGACTGCATGGGAGGTTTGTTGACCTGTGAGCGATTCTCTCCATGCGAGAGAGTGCGCAGAGGAAGGAGAGAACTCCTGGAGGGAACCCTGTAGCTACCACAGATCCTGAAGAATTCCAGTCCAGTCTGTTGTTGTAACCCAAGGCAAGGGAGGTTAGCAGCCGAAGGATTGTCCAAGTGACAAAGAAGGTGTATCCTCATGGGGTGGAACAGGCATGTGGGGAATGAGGGTCTGTGGGCAATGAGTGTGGGTGGTTCTTGGGAGAGAATCCCTTCCTGTGGCTGTGTGTTGTTTTCCCTGTAACCTCAGCCTAACCTAGGATTCCTTGTCTCGGGGTGGAGCTTAGTCCCAGCTCAGGGGTGACCCACTGCTGAGCTGATGAGCAGTGTGGTCTAAGGCTGGGAAGTTTGTGGAAGGCCTGCACTTGGTTGGTGGATTATACCACCGTTAAAAGATAAGTAACTGATTATGTTTTAATCATGTTTTGCATGACTCTACTTCTTATGTTATCATGATTTCCGTTGTGTATATGAATTAGTATGAAATGTTATTGCTTTGTTAATTATGGCAGTAACTCATATGAATACTCTGTGTAGAATGTGTTTATTTGTTTAAATGCATGTGGATTATATAATACCTGTATGATTTATGTACCAAGAGGTGTTAAAGTTTCCTTTTAAGAGCGATTAAGCCATGGTAGCTAAAAAGGTGTGCTACAACATGGAACAGACAAAGGAGAAATGCACATCCTTAGTTCAAGAAGAAGTCACAGTTCATAATTTAGACGTGCTCATAGAAAAGGCTGCGCGGGTACAAATGCAAAAAAGGGAACTTGTAGACAAGTTCCACAGTCTAGTAGAGGCTTTCAAGGGAGCACAGAGTGCCTAGGTGGCTCGGGATGAGCCACATGTCAGTGTTGGGGGCTTGTTGGGCGCAAGGCCATTTTGAGGAGAAGGCCAATTTTGGGGAAATTCGAAGAAGTAATGAAGGAACTAAATCAATGCCAGAAAACAGGATAGTGGCATCGAAACTAAAGGGAAGCAGCAGCACCATAAATTAAGGGAAGCAGTGGCATCGAAAACTAAGGAAAACGCAGCTAGTAGGAAAAGAAACACGCGAAAGGAAAACATGCATGCAGAGGAGGGAAGAATGCAATGCATGCATGCAAGAATACCTAACCATGCTAGGGTTAGGGGTTTTGTAAGAGGATGTAATGGCTGATAAGACAAAAACATGTACAAGTAGGCACCTAGGAGGTCTAGGTCATGGTTCATCATTCATTGTTAGTGGGAAGACTGTTATTGTTTTGGATCGGAATGTCTGTAAAATTCGATCTTAATTTGTAAGTTGTTGAGTTGAGGAGGGGAAATAGGGTAGATCTTGAGGGTTAGATCATAGGATGAGGAACCTAGTGTGATCTAGTCCACCTCATTGTAAGGTCTCGACCCGGTTGATGGAGAATTGTAATCTGCGCGGCGCTATTTGTATGACAGAACCATAAATAAAAGAGCCAAGAGCCAAATCTTTGTGGATGTAGCCCAGGAGGGGGTGAACCATGGTATATCATGTGTTGTGTGGTTGAATGTTGTGTATCTCTTATGTTGTTAATCATTATATGTTAAACAAATGTGTGAATGACTAGATAGATCTTCTACTTTACATACATGAGCAAGAATGACAAGGTATTCCATATAAGTTGAATGTTAAGTAATAAATGAATACTATATATTTTAATCGCATATCCCCACTCATTTCCCAGGCTGCAAGCACCTGAGCATTGCAGCCACCCATAAGAACTATCTCGGGTGAGACTACGCAATGCATCATGTGCACTGTGTTTCCTTCCAGTTTACCAGGAAGGCTAATAGTTTTAGAGGGGATTTGTTGGAAACCAAGTGGACCTGAACCTAGGTCATCCCAAGAAGGGTAGAAAGGATGAAGTATAACCAACACATGGTTATTGGCCCGATCAAGTTGAATAGTCTGTCTCCTAGGGACATGACATTATGATTAAGATGACTGATACGAAACCGATATTTTCTAAGGAATATGAGTAGAGATTGATATCTATGGTGCATATGACCTGATTAAAAAATAGTTTGATATTGGAATTCTTGTAGGAATGGTCTATGTATCCCATAAGGTGGCTTTCATCATCTCGAAGGACTAAAATTATTCTAGGACGTAGATCCAGAATAGAAGAATGGTCCTTGTAGCCCATTGTGGGGCTTTCAACATCTGTTAAGATATCTATTCTTCTAGGATGTATGTCCGGATTAGAAGAATGGTTCGTGTATCACTTTGTTGAGTGGGTGACGCATGTGAGACACTCTGTTGAGTGCGTTGAGTTCAACACATGACTTATTCAACATCATGCCCGATTACTTAGGTGGAGAATGGCCTCGAGAGATGATGCAAAGGATGATGTATGTTGACTCCAAGATGCTATCAGATGATACTGATAGTGATGATGGTGCTCGCGACTTGATCTACATGATCATGAGATCCCATGTGTGTCTATGATGATTCTATCGAAAAATAGTTTGTGTGGGCTCAATACCATTACCGTTAATACCTCCCTAGCTAGGAGGGAGTGTTGATTTTACAGTAGCTGCGGGAGGTATTAACCTCCACGTGTAACCTTTGACTAGAATGGAATATTCTGGAAGTAAGGGAAACCCTAAACATATGTGTGAAAACCCTAGAAGACAATTCAGCCTAGAAGAATAAATAATTTTAGAATATTATCTTCCAGAAAGACAAGTCGGCTTCACAGGAAAAAGATAAATAGAAAATATAATTACCAGAAAGTCATGTTGGCCCATGTAGAAAAGTCACTTGATAGATTCATATAAATAGAGGATGTTTTAGCTCATTTGTACACTCAATCAGTGCACAAGTCTTGTGGAGAGATGTAGTTGCAGCTTCAAGGAGGAATAAGGGCATATGGTCATTTCTTGGTCTTGGTCTCTCTCTTAGTGATATTCTTGGTGATATTCTTGGTAATACTCTTGGTGATATTCTTGTTAAGTATGGCACAAGTTTGAGAGAGTAGTGTAGTTACAGTTGTTGTAGTTGTGTATGGTACTTTTTCTGTGGATATGGATATTCTCTCTCTTGTGTGCTACCGTTGGAGAAGTATCTCTCTACCTTTCTTCATTTTTTTTTGCGATTAACAGCTAGGGTTTATCTATTGGTTCTAGTATGGATTTCTGGAATAATTATGTCAAAGGTTAAGGTGCTTGGGGGTGGCTAGGTGCCTATGGTTGGGTGACAATAGTGATATTTTCTATGGTAAAATGAGCACCTCAATTATTTTAACACTTTGTATATGACGAATGATAGTATATGTAGTGCAAATGTTTCCAACTTCAACCCCCTATAGCATTCTAAGAATAGGGGTTTAGAAAGATTGGTTAAGGAAACTCTATCTAAGTGGAGTATTATGGTCAGGGCTAAACAATTTGTAGCAACATGTAATGGATTGTATGGGGATCTCCTCATATATCCTTCTTGTAGTTGAAATCAATCTTTGGAAACATTGAAGCTTTGACTTCTCAACTCAATGTCAATCTTTGTAGCATCCCTTATTCTCTTTCCTTATTGCATGGTATTTTAAATTGTGTTATGTTGCATATTGGTAGCATAAAGAGTGTTTTGGAATTCTTTGGCATGCATGAAAAAATTCTCATGCTTATGATTTTGGGTGGTATGAGCACTCTTCCCTTTTCATTTCAAAAATTTTCCGCACTCGAGTTATCCCATCCTTGCTAGTAATGTGAATTTTATCATTAATACCTTCTCTCTTGATTATGTTACCTGTAAATTATTGCAATGGTGTCTTTTCCTTGTCATCTATTGATGACTTAAGTTTCCACCTTAGATAAATCAATGACCCCCCTTATGTGGAGATGCAAGGCCCACCTTATTGATGAGGGAATTTGGTTTGATTGACCATGAATAATATATTGGGGTGCAATTGATCAATTAAGTGAAAATGAGTTTGAACTATGAGTGAGTGAGGTACCTGGTATAGTTCACTTGATTTTCTTGCATGGAGGATCCTTGATGATGTTGATGGAGTAATTTTTGTAGGTCTCCTTTTATTATTGATTTTATTATTTGAGATGAAAAATAGCCATTTTTACTATGTCTTATAACTTCTTGTAGGTATGCAGGGGATCTTATAGCTTCCTATAGGTATGTAGGGGGTCTTGGCGAAAATTGATTTATGGGACACAATCAATTCAATTGTTGAAGGATGGTTGGATCATATGTATTATGGTACTTTGAAAGATCCCATACCCTTGAAAATCAAAAATTTTGAAATCGTGTGCTAGAGAAGTGCTTGTTGTAGCTTCTTGTAGAAATTTATTTATTGACAGTCTCCTATACTAGATTGTGTGAGATTTCCTATAGTTTCTTGTAGCAATGCAAATAGATTTCTTCGTGTAGGTTCCTATAGCTACATTTTTTTACTGCACAATTTTGTATTTTCAAATTTTCAAGGGATCACATTTCATGTTCATTTGATATCCCACTACTAAAAATAAAGGATACATCAATAAGTATTCATCATTGGGCCAAGATGTAATTATCCAGACTACCTCTCCCTACATACACAAGCCTATAGTGAGATACTTGCAAGTTATCTTAAGTAAACCCATGAGCATGTCTTGTAGCAACTTATTTTCAAGAAATGCTATAAACACGTTATGGGTTCTTTGGAAAATGGATCTTGTTTAATTCAATTACCCCTGAGTGAAATTCTGCAACACATAATAGTGAGGGAATAATTTTGCACAACTGCAAATGGAATAGGGACTTTAGTGCCATAAACTTAAGGGGGCCTTAGAAACATCCACCATGGATACCTTGGAGATATAAAGAGAAGCACAATGTGTTGCATACAGTTTTGTTGTAATCTGCATAACATTTTATGTAAATAATAACCTTGGTTGTTTTGTCTCTCATGTTGTAATCATTCATTGAGCAAACTAAAGTAACTGGCATCCTAGTTAAACTCAAGTGTTAATTATATCTCATTTTTTTTTAACTTTGGTATCAAAGCTTGTGTATGGAGAGATCAATTTTTAGAACACCAATCCACAACATTCCACACACCCACAACATTCCAGAGACTAATGAATAAAATGCTTAAATTGTGTACTTGGGAACCTTCTTGGTTGTGCATCTCATATTTTCAATGGCATTCCAATTGCCATGTCAATGTTTTATGCATGGAATGCTTGGAGTTGAAGTTGAAGCTCTAGGTAAACAACAAGAAGAGTTTGTATAGGGTGAACTTAATAGCATACTTTGGTTACATCTTTGATGATGACAAATTACACATTGATTTAGATAAGAACAAGATCATAATTGAGTGGTTATGCTAACCTTGTTGCCATAGATACAAAGTTAAATGAGGAAAAACTATCTTCACAAGTTTATCTAGCATTTCTTCCAATCTCAATGCTCTAAGATAAATGGTAACCAAATATGAGTATTGATATCATTCCATTAAGAGATAGGTGGCATTCTATTTAGGGACTCTGTGATGTAATTGACAGGTACCCTACCTACTACAAGATGTACACAATGTTATAAGTTATCAAGAACTGGTGATACTATCTATTAATAGGGAGATCCAAGTTGCAGGAAATGTGTATTACAGACCTGTACCATGTGCATTTCCATAAGAAAACATGGATGTAGAAAGTAGAATTTCATGTCATTCAAAATTCAGTAGACTTATCAGTTATCATGATTTCAGGATTGTTAGGATTGCAACATTTTCATTGGATTCTATCAAGTATGAGCATATGGTATTGAAATTTAATTGTGAAACTTAGAGGGATATAGTACCCATATTTCCCATTTACCATTTCAAACATTTAAAAACACATTCTAGTTTGTTGGAAAGTCAATTCTTGAAATTAGTTACATACATGCAATAATTCAACTTAGTCACTCCAAGAAAGAAGGGGCACAAAACAAAGTGGTTGACTTCCTTTCTTTAAAATAATTACAATGTTGAGTGCCTTGTTGGAAACAATGTTGGTTGAGTATATAGGCCTCAAAAATTTGCGCCCCAAAACCGAGACTTTATCATAATGCTTGAAACTAGTTCAAAGATTATCGTTGGACAAGGAATTCTACACTAGCTAAAAAATTAGGTGCCTCAATCTTGACAATTCATGGATAGATTCACATACATTGAATTTATAAATACCTCCTAGTTAGACAAAGTAGATGTTGGCGTTCTAAGTGGTTGCATTTTGTCCTATGACCTTAATGCTCCTCTAAGCAAACTTAGTTCTCTTATTGTAGTGTAGCTATAGGGGTAGAGGGGGGGTGCAGAGGGCCCATAGTGATAATAGTGGAAGCCATCCAATGTAAGGTGGATTAGGTCCACTATAGTATTAAATAAGGCCCATTATGGTAGTTAGATATATAAAAATGTGAGAGAACTTCTTAGAAGGTTCTACTTCTAGAAGGTTCATCCTCTAGAATGTTCATAGGTGGTTGGTAGAAATATATAAAGGGGTTTAGACATTGTAATGAGGGGAAGATAATTATTGTAATGGGAGCATGTAGCTCAATTGGAAGATTCCCCCTCGAAGAGGTAAGTGGACAAGAGAGGATCCCTTCCATAATAGGATCCATTGTATGGTGTTTCCCTACCTCAATGGATTTCTTATAATAAAGAGTGGTTTTATTCTATTTTATTCTCTGAATATATGTGGTATTGTTGAGATCAATTCCCGCTTCCAAAATTTCTCTCCCTTTACTATTTTCCCAACTTATTTTTTCCATTTATTTTCCCTCTTCTATACCTACCCTCATTCCCCTTTTCTTTTCTCCCTTCTCTTTTCCCTTTCTAGTTACCATACTTAGTTGTATTTCAAAAAATTGGTGGGTTCGAGGGTTGGCGGACTCGTGGGTCTTCACCTCCATCCATGTTCCCATATCATGAGTCCGATCGACCACCTTGTTATAATGTACTTAACCATATTTGTAACCGTGGGTTTACAGGTTCAAGCTTTCATATTCCAAGTTCTGGGATCTCCACTTCACACTTGAAGGCTCATGATCTACATTATGATTGTCATACTTGTCGCAGGTACTGAGCCCCTAAGTATCTCATTTCTCCTGTATCCAAGTTTGACTGATCGTTGTGTAAAACTTAGCCTATTTTTTACCATACACAACCACGGGTTCGTGGGTTCACAAAAAATGCCCAAATTCAAATTGCTCTTGTCCATCCCCGCCACCTTCATGCTTTTCCCAATATTCATTTAGTATGGTTTAATTCTAATAACTGATCATGCATTCTTTGTAAAGATCATCATTAATGAGCGAAGGGCTCAAGGATATTTTTCATTAAAATGCATTAAAGCACGATTTTCCAAGGGTTATATTATTGTTATATCTCTGAAACGATTCATTGCAAATTATTATCCAGTTGAAAGAACACTCTTGTCAACCTATGGCAGCAGTAGCTAGACATCAGTTCTGTGGTGATACTTTGAATATTTTTAGTCATGAAGACCAGAACTTTCAGTGGTCCAGAGCATACTCGGATTACTCATTTACTCCTGCACAGAAACACATAATCTGGACATCTGAAATTGCTCGCGCAGGGTGTGTCCTTGAGATATTCGACTGGAAAGAGCTAGTTGCATGGTGCGTTGAGAAGTATGTACCGAGTCAACGAATTATACAACTTCAAGATCATTCCCCCATCTCTCAGTCATGAATTATACAAGATCATTATGATTGTCATACTTGTCGCAGGTACCGAGCCCCTAAGTATCTCATTTCTCTTGTATCCAAGTTTGACTGATCATTGTGTAAAACTTAGCCTATTTTTTACCATACACAACCACGGGTTCGTGGGTTCACAAAAAATCCCCAAATTCAAATTGCTCTTGTCCATCCCCGCCACCTTCGTGCTTTTCCCAATATTCATTTAGTATTGTTTAATTCTAATAACTGATCATGCATTCTTTGTAAAGATCATCATTAATGGGCGAAGGGCTCAATGATATTTTTCATTAAAATGCATTAAAGCGCGATTTTCCAAGGGTTATATTATTGTTATATCTCTGAAACGATTCATTGCAAATTATTATCCAGTTGAAAGAACACTCTTGTCAACCTATGGCAGCAGTAGCTAGACATCAGTTCTGTGGTGATACTTTGAATATTTTTAGTCATGAAGACCAGAACTTTCAGTGGTCCAGAGCATACTCGGATTACTCATTTACTCCTGCACAGAAACACATAATCTGGACATCCGAAATTGCTCGCGCAGGGTGTGTCCTTGAGATATTCGACTGGAAAGAACTAGTTGCATGGTGCGTTGAGAAGTATGTACCGAGTCAACGAATTATACAACTTCAAGATCATTCCCCCATCTCTCAGTCACCGAAAAATTTTCGTAAGATGTTGAATCTCCCGGAGCCAACACTTACCTTCAAAGGAGAGGATTGCAGTTAGTTGTGAAGACCAGAACTTTCAGTGGTCCAGAGCATACTCGGGTTACTCATTTACTCATGCATAGAAACACATAATCTAGACATCCGAAATTGCTCACGCAGGGTGTGTCCCTGAGGTATTCGACTGCAAAGAACTAGTTGCATGGTGCGTTGAGAAGTATGTACTGAGTCAACGAATTATACAACTTCAATATCATTCCCCCATCTCTCAGTCACATAAAATTTTTCGTAGGATGTTGAATCTACCGAAGCCAACACTTACCTTCAAAGGAGATGATTGCAAAAACTTTATGAAGAAACATGATAATGGCCTGGATCTCTTTCCTGAGTTCTTGGAGAATCTCGTGGTTGTCCTAAAAGACATAACCAGGATTCAGGTTGACTCTTTTAAAAACCCCTTTCAGGAAATCGCTTGTTTTTTTACGAGGTTGACAGGTTAGGAAAGAAATGCCACCATTTATAGCATGATTCTTTATATTTTATATTTTACAGTTAAATAGCAAGCTATCTTCGATTGGGGAAAACCGATTTGCATTGAAATATCTTCCCAATTGTCACATTACAAAAAGGACAAGAAATTATTTATGGCTTCTTATTTGGTATTTGTGATATAGTATATTGTTGTCCATTTCCAAAATTGACTATTTGTAAGAGGGTAAACTGTGAAATTGATCCAGTTACCTTCTGGTATCAAGAATTGTGGAGACACAAGACTTTTTTGCATTTTTACGAAGTTTACAATGATTTCGTTTCAGTTTTCAAAGGACTGTTGTTTGGTAAAAATACCCCCAAGATATCATACCAGGAAAATAAATTCTTGGAGAAAAAGGGGACATCAAAGCAAATGGAAAATCACAGTTTTATTAGGATCTTCTGTTCCAAGGAAAAACCGTCTTTTCTTCCATACCAAGTATTTGATAAAATGTTTATTACGGAAGTGGCAAGGCAATACAATTTTTGGTTGCACTTTTTCCATGAAAAATGGAAAAAGCAATTCATCCCCTTGTCATGGAAAATTGGAGACTTCATATTCAGGAATATAAAAAAAAATGATGATTTTGTGAATCACTTCCACAATGTAAATATGAAGTATGTTGAAAAGATAAAAGGGTTTGACCTTAAAAAAATCTTCGTAGAACATATGTTGTCAGTAGGATTCAGCAATTCATTCATTCATACTATTTTGAGTGAAGAGGAAGACAACAACTTAGGTGCTCCTGCACAGAATGTTGGTGATTTGGAAACAACACTTAGTACTATTTAATTTTACAAGAAAAAAGGAAAGGGTCCCAGTGAGAAGAGCGCTCGGTCTCCAGTTGTTACTCCTAAAACTACCACATCTCGGAGCAATGCTCTAGCATCCTGTTAGCACTCTGTAATTTTCCCAAGGCTGTCGAGGCAGTCACAGAGGTAACATCAAACCACTTGAAGTCCTAGATCTATCCCTCCAAGACTCAGAGAGGGCTCTCTCTATCTGATCTAGCTTTGTTTATAATAGATTTTAGGCTAGTTATGATAGATTTGGGTTTGGTTTTTTAAATGTTTGGATTGGGACAACAAAAGAGGGCCATTGGAAAAAATAGAGTCAAAAAGGTTTAAGGTGATCAAATGAAAGAATAACTGAGCTCATATGTGATAAGGCAAGGTATTCATGTTAGTGGATCCTTGTAGTTTGGGAGATGGAGAAAGAGGAACATATTAGGGTTCACTTCAAATGTAGAGCATTGCTACCTGAATTCTACATTCAAAACTTCAGATGAAAACATGAATATTGTTTTGAGCCAGAACATGGTGTTTGAAACAAATCCTAAACTTAATCTTCTTATAAACAATAAAAGAAACAAACAAAAACAAATTACATTGAGAAACACTTCACCACGTAGCTATGACACGATAATCTTGAAACATAAGGTCTTGTATTCATCAAAAAGAATCACTTGAACCTCCTCAAAATATTTACAATGGATGGTAATCTTTCAATACCATTTTCCCTTTCAGGTCGACCCCCTGTTTACTGTTTCAAAACTATATTTATAAGTCTATTACATGAGAGAGTTCAATTATGAAACTACCAGCTAATAATTACATCATAAATTTACAAAACATGACAATGTTTATCATAAAAAATTGTCTCTAGCAAATGCTTGCCATCTGGTAGCTCCTTCCTGATATCTCTAATTGATGCTCCACAAAATAAGCCTGATATTGCATGAATAGCCCTACGCTACCTGAGAACTTTAACAACTGTGCCCACCAACAAAAAATTGTCATTATCATAAGTATGCTGCCAATTCCGAAATGATTGCAAAATTCCCAAGTGATCTCGATCTGCTGCTAGGTATACTAATTTGATATACATAAACTCTGGGAAGATTCAATGTGATATTAAAATATAATTATCATCTATTTGAGTACTCCAAAATTGGGTTTGACTGCCACATGGTTGCCAAAATATCTGGATCTGTTGATGATTTTGTGGAGTCAGTATCTGTCACCTATATTCATTGAATCTRGARTTATCTTCATGCTAGTCCTCTTCCTTCTTCSAGCTMAATACCRTACAKYTTGATTTGATATGCCAARTTTYYCTCCTTTTGCTAGTTTCATCAYTGACTTGGAAYVTGGAGGATTTCRAGCCAATAATATCTTGATGCAATCATAAATATGCTAGAGAATCTGATCCTTATTACTAAATATGGATATGTGATTTGCTATAGAGCCAACTATAATAGTTGATATGCCAGAAACTTAGTCAAAAGTGGTGATTTGCGCCTAGAAATGCTGGATAATTGGTTGATATGAGGATCTGGATATTACTGCAAGTTCTAAGTAAGAAACCATATTTAATGTTATTGAGCAGTAGTTTTGACTGCAAATAGGATGAGAGCAATAAGGACAATTGCCAAAAAAAAATCAAATGAATGTTGTGTTGTTGTGATAGATTGTAACCATTCGATAAGATATGTATTGATGTTCTGCCCAAGCAGGCACTACTAATCCTTGATGTTCTGGGTATTTCTTCATTGAATGTGCCATCATTTCTGTCATAATTTTCTCATGTATTTAATGAACAATTTACCTGTCAAGCTTCTCACTTTGAACTTTTATTGCTCATGCCTTAGATTGTGTTGTATTAATCCTGAATGATTGGTTTCAAACTGAAGCTTCATGCCATCCA
>JASDQU010505285.1:23454-41829 GCA_032191745.1 Picea mariana | reverse complement strand
ATGTTCTGGGTATTTCTTCATTGAATGTGCCATCATTTCTGTCATAATTTTCTCATGTATTTAATGAACAATTTACCTGTCAAGCTTCTCACTTTGAACTTTTATTGCTCATGCCTTAGATTGTGTTGTATTAATCCTGAATGATTGGTTTCAAACTGAAGCTTCATGCCATCCAATTGGCATAGCGTTTATCATGGCCTTTGTGGAAATTTGATGACAGCCTAGGCGTTTCTTATGAAAATTTTACCCCCGACACCGAGTATTTGGTGTGAGAATGGACATTCAATCATGGCATTTGTCTATGACACTTGAGATTTAATATGTTTGTTGGCTAGCATCATTTAACAAGTTTACATCTCTGCATCTTCTTCCTTGGGAAATGTGTTGTGGATCCGACTTGCTAGCATTCCGACTGGAAAAAGCCACATGTGGCAATGTCCTTACCAAATATTTGCATGAGCCTAATCAGCTGGCAGGTTTATGCCACATGGGATGACAGGACCCAACATGCTCACAACTCTGCACAAAAAATATTAATGACAAACCAAAAAATATTAATGATAAATCACAAACTAATAAAAATAAAGAAATGTTGAGTGCAGTCCTTGAGCACTCCCAGTGAAGCAAAAACACTACACATGCATCCAAACCAAGGTTGTCCCCTTACCAATCCAATCCAACACAGAGCCCTGTGTATAACTTAGATTTAACTTTTCTGGAAAAATAATTGAAGGGAACTTGAGTTTTTCAAGGAGAAAGTACGGCAACACGGGGCTGCCTATGATAGAATACTCTTCCCATGCCCCTMBGCATCTYCAAGTCTTTTCCTGCHTTGCCTTTCATTCCATCTCCTGTTTTACATGCCTYRTGTTACTSTTGTTGTYGATGGCTACCCCATCTTCTATGTTGAACGTCYRCTCGTTCTCCCACRGGGGCTGCGCGCATGCAGAACACAAAGCACTAATACTGCAATGCAAAACCAATCAATGCCAGGCTCAATATATAACATGAATAATCTTTTGAATATACAGACAGACATACGTTGTTAGCTATTGTTATCAAAGAAATCTGTAGTTGTTGTGGCAGATCAAGAATTTGGGGGAATTATTGGCACCCGCTGTTGCCCGTCCACAGACCGTCCGCTGGCGGTGGAATCGCTGGTTCACCCATTTTCGATCTTCAACCACAAAAAAATTATGTTTCCGCCAAACCACGTTTAGAACTGGCGGTGGAAGCTGCATGCAGAACAGGTAGATTATGGTTGTTGGATTCAAGGGGCGCTGCAGTCTAGGGTTACTATGTGGAAGGCATTTTAACTAAAAAAGCAGCAAGGATTAAAAATCGGATATACGAAATGCAAGGTTTCTCACCTCATAAATCCCCTGCATTTGCCATTAACAGAAGCATACCGTCGGAAAGCTCAATATCTTTCCAAATGTCCCTTAATCCAGCATTTATGAAAAATGCTACAGCTGTAATGTGCTAAATCTGCACAGAACAATGACAATGCTGTGTCCGGTTTCGCTCGTCCGTCGCTGTAGACAGAAACAAAGTACTTTAATGATGTACATGGCACCCGCTGTTGCCCGTCCACAGATCGTCCGCTGGCAGTGGAGTTGTTGGCTCATAATTCGTAGTGAAAATGACAATGCTGTCCATTTCCGCTCGTCCGTGGCTGTGTACCTGGCACCGGCTGTTGCCCGTCCAAAAGACCGTCTGTTGCCCGTCCAAAGACCGTCCTCTGGCGGAGGAGTTGCTGGTTCACCCATTTCCGATCTTCAACCACAAAAAATTTATGTTTCCATATTTTGCAATATGGATAAATTAGAAACAATCCGCCAAACCACGTTTAGAACATGGTGAATGCTTTACATAACGATTTATGTGATGGAGGGACTTTTTAAGGCGAGCCTTTTTGCGTACGAGTGGTTGAAAGCGCAATCTATGGTTGGAATAACATAATCATCACCTAACCTGTATGCTGGTGGCTGCATCCAGAACGCCCTTCTTCACTTTACTTCCCACAGAAATACTACTATCATTATTGCCTAATGTTCACACGGTATATCCACTTGTGTTTGGCGCTGGCGCTTGGCTCTGGCTACCCACTTGTGTTTGGCGCTGGCGTTCTTGGGCTCTGGCTTGCAAGTTGTCGCTGACCATTGGTTGCGTTGATGCAGGTATTCGGGTGCTATAGTAAATTGGAGATTGGCTCTCCACCGAGGGCCAATATTTTGCCAAAATAAAATATTGAACATGTCCCACAATATTTTTGATATGTGCCCAGACCTTAAATACATGTAAATTGGAGATTGGCCCTCCATCAAGGACCAATATTTTGCCAAAATAAAATATTGAACATGTCTCAAAATATTTTTGATATGCGCCCAGATCTTAAATACATGCTCTGTACATATACTCGAGAGCATATTTTTATCACTTAAAGAACCAAATACATAAGCCCTAGAACTTATGTGGCTTTAAACTTAAAAATAAAACCAAGGTCCAAAAATCTATTTGGATCCAACATTTAAAATGCCCAATTTTGCTTCAATTAAAAAAATCTATCATATAGAAACTTTGTATCTGAGCCATAATCTTTTTTGAACCGCATCACATTCATTGATGAATGATTTTGCCAAAATAGATATGGGAGGTGATTCCACAACATGTAGCCACCATTTATTCTGAGACATCTTTGGAGAGGTGCTCAGAGCCTTTTGTCAACTTTGTGTTTTCACTATGCGCCATGAGCAATTTTTTGAAAATATTTTTTGCAAGAAAAATATTATTTTCAACCCACAATTCATCATATAGATATCAATCAGCATCTTGATTACCCTATAAAATTATAGGTTCCTAACATAGGCTCCACCTAGGGATGGAAACTCTATAGGAGGTGTCAAGAACATCAAACCTCTGAATTCGTAGACCAATGCCTTATCCATTGGACCATGGAGTCAATGCAGCTACAATCTTCGAACTGACTCAAATTAAACTAAACACTGAACTATACATTGTTAGCTGCAAACTCTATTGGAAACCACACATTGCTGAAAAATATGCTCAAATGATTGAGCTTATTCAAACTTCTACCTATACTAACTGATCCACAACCTGCTCACTCAAATGATACGATATTTCCAATAAATCCAAGCAAGGAGATGGCCACTCACTAAAATTCTGCTCAAATCCTCCTTAAGCAGACATAATAATATAAATGTTGGCAATCCAAAATGAAACTTAATTCCAAAACTTGTGCTGGTAAACAAAAGAAACTCCCCCTTTCCTGATACTTTCAACAGATTATCCAAAGGATCATGAAAAATATGAAAAGTTACCTCTTGTTGACTTGGAGGGAACAAAAAGATTTCTTCTTTTAATGGTTCCAACATGCCAACCGAAAAATCTGCAAAAACATAATCAATTACCTTTACTTGATGATCAACAAGAGGAAGGGTATGGTCTTTTAGCTGTTGAAGGTTGTCTTCAAAAGACGTGGATGCAATCTGTTCATCAATATTGTAAAGTACATCAGGTAAAATAATAACATGTTATTGAAAATCTCCATTTGAGGCAGCTACACAAATATCATCCAAGGAATCTAAGACAATTTTCTCTTCTTCATAAGATGAACACTCGGAAAATGAATGATGTGAAGAACAAACTGATCCATTCTCCTCATCCCTGTCTCGATCATTTGAAAATTGTTGAAAATGTTTGTTAGGATCAAAGAAACAAACCTAGTGTACACTATTGTTGAACTGAATGGATGAAACATTACTCTCCGAATTGTCTATGCAAATAAACTCAGAATTTTGATCTCCATCAATGAATAAAGGACAGCCGAAATGACCATCCTCATATATGTCTTGTTTACTAAAATAATGGCTAGACTGCTGCAAATTATCATCTATTTCAGAGGATGGAAGATAACTTTCATCATTAGAACTATGTTCAGTTTCACTGTCATCCAGGGTAGAATCCATGATCTTCTCATGGTGGTGAAAAGGGGTTTCATTTAAAGAATCCAAGAGTTCATCATCCATAAACTCTTCATCGCCATAAACACTTTCCAGATCTTGAATAAAATTCTCAAAGTGATCATAGCAATCCTCAATTAAAAGCAAAGAAGGATAGGCTTCTCTATACTTCTCAAAAAATACTAAGTGAAAATCCTTGAGAGAATAAATATAAGTAGGAGGAAAGCTTTCATACCAAGACCATGTTCTTCCTTCCAAAGTGGCCATGAACATTTTCATCAAACAATCCTCATGAAACATAATATTCATCTTATGCACATGCATATGAAATTTTATTAAATGAAGTGTAGCATCATCGCCGTCTTCGTCTTTAAACACATGAAAATATCTTTGCCAATTTACCTTAGGCATTTGATTTGAAAATCCTTAAATGTTATCTCGTTTTAAAGGAGCATACCTTCTTGTAACTGATCCCATCTTGAGCCTGTGGAGTCACCAATAATTTTTTGTTTATGAATTTAGCAGACAATGGAATCGCCAGGTGAATGATACAGCCTTCCTCTGTTTGGATTTTTTTCACCATCAGAAGTCAAATCTGAACCTGATATACTTTTCTGGAGAACCTGAAATCTCGCCCCCAGCACGGTCGTCACTATGTTAGCACTTTGTAATTCCCATAGGTTTTCAAGGGTAGAATAAATTGGCAGAGGTAACTTACAAAATCCACTTTCGAAACTGGGATCTAGCCCTGCCAGTTTCAGAGAGGGAACTCTCTGTAGGATTTAGATATTTTTGAGTTTTAGATATTAGGCTAGTTAAAATAATATGAGTTTGTGTGTTTGTTTATAAAGTTTGGCTGAAAAATTGCATTAAACTTCCATTAGGCTATGGGGTCAAAATTAATTATTAGGATTTGATACAGTTTTTATGAGGTTCCTTCATAGGGCGAGATAGTAAAAACATTGGATCTATTAGAATTAAAAGGGATGAAAAGATAGAACAGGTGAGAAAGTCAACCAAGCAAAGAAGCAATTAAGAATTCCTTTACTTAATATTAGATGAATAACATGTAGATCACTAAAAGACCAGAAACAGAGTGCATGAGACAAATTTTGTTCGTTAACTTCCTTTTAATAATTAGAAACGGAAAACAAAATGATTACAGAGTAAGATAAACATTAACAAAGAAAGATAAACATTACCAACGATCAAACGCAAGAATCTTGTGAATAGCCTTTTTATTACTGGTCGATCCTTTTGAAAATATTACATAGATAGCTCCTTGGGCACAAAAATTAACCCTCAATACTTCAAAGTGAGAAGTATTTATACAACCATTACATCTGATCCTGTCATTAATGATCAAGATATTCTGGAGAAAAAATCTAACTAACTAGATTACATATTACAAAATAATAGGAATGTTGATGATCTATTCGAATCCTTGGTGCTGATTCTGGGGAAAGTAGTTGGTGATTCATCACTTTGACTTGATTGTCTTCCTCATGCTGAATCAGAAATCCACCTCATCTTTACTCAAGTAAAGCACATAGGTCTTCCCACCTCTTTTGACTAGGTATGGAAACCTTGAGTAAACTTCTGTATGTTTTGTCCATCTCAGTGTACTTGGCAAAGGTAGGCTTTGTGATGAAAATGTATTTTATCTCATGTTGGATGCTCAAGTCCAACTGTAAAGTTTCTAAGAAATCCTTGTCAGTAATGCTCCCTTGTATAACTGCAAATTTAGAACCATTTTTTGCTACTAAGAGGATATTCTTCTTGTAGTCTAACAGAGTGATGAACTTATCATTTATCACTAGTAGTCCTGGAATCCATTTCTTGTGCAGTGTGTCGACCTTGCTGAAAAACCTCTACACCCAAATGTCCATCATCTAAGCTTTCTCCTCTAGTTGCAGCATCAATCCTTTCTTGGTCAAAACCTTCTTGACCTCAAGAATAGTCTTTGTCCTATCTTCAATTTCCAATACCTCTAACTCCTCTTTGGTCTTGGAGTTTAAGAACCTGATGATTTTAGAGGCCTCTATATGCCTCTCTCCCAATTCTTCCCTTAT
Source organism: Picea mariana (assembly GCA_032191745.1). Classification (NCBI taxonomy): domain Eukaryota; kingdom Viridiplantae; phylum Streptophyta; class Pinopsida; order Pinales; family Pinaceae; genus Picea; species Picea mariana. Next base: position 35,774 of record JASDQU010505285.1, on the reverse strand, counting down.
TTTGTCAATTGCTTGTCTGGCTCTCTGTACCAGTTCATGTTGTTCAAACACAACTTGTATGAGTGGCCATATCTCTGCCATTGACTTGTTGATGTCCATCCAGATGTTTTCCTTGGCTTCAGATAGTGTCTTGGCCATGACAGTCTCTTTTTGCATCTTCTGTATTTCTTGAGTGAGTCTCTGTGATTTGTGCATCTCTGTGTTGTAGCTAGACTGGAACATGGATTTTAGCTTCTGTAGGTTTTTAACCTCTTCTTGCAACATTTTAATTTCTTCCCCTTCCAGGTCATGTCTTCCATTGACTTTACTGATTTCTCAGACCCATCTCGTACTTTTACTGGAATGGTTGATGGAATTTCTGTTGTTGTACTAACTCCTATGACAGGAACTGCTTCCAGTGGGATGACCACCATCCGCATGCTCTGTTCTTTCTCTTTAACTAACATATCTAGCTCAACCTCCATCTCCTTTATTTGTGCACTATGGTCCATTATCAGTTTCAGCATCTCCTCTTTCTGGCCTTCACTCTCATCCATTTCTTTTGCTTGTGAACATTTGGTGGTTGAGAGTTTCAGTTGCTTCCTCAAAGATGCTATGTCAACATTTTTATTCTTCAGTAGTTCCTCGACTGCTTTGAAATTTTATGGATCATAGTCAATTCTCAGTACCAACTCCTCTAGGGATTTGATATTATTATCCTTAGCTAGAGAAGATATTTTTTCCAGCTTCAACTAAGATTGGACATTGTTCAAAGATACCTACAACTTCAAGGAAGTCAATGAGGTGTTTGTCCGGGTGGAGAATATCATCTCCCCAGTTTTCCTATGCATATCCATTTGATCTGTTGGATAGTCCTCTTTCACATCAAACTCAAATGATGCTTTCTTGTAATCAGAAATGGTCTTGGGGTGAGGGACCTGCGCCTGTAAGAATGTCATGTGAATCCTTCCCTTCTCAGTGTCGAATGCAGATAGTAATCTGTGTTGAGTTGTGGATGTCTTCTTCCAAAACTGCACATAGGTGCTACTGGTCAGGAGTTCATTTCTCTGTTTGATCATTTTATACTTATCAAAGATACTAAGTCCTATGGGCTCCTGTGAGGACTCAACTGATAGTGTAGTATCTTCCTACCTCTTGGATGAGGAAGTGCACTATGTGTTGGCTGCCTGAGAACATTGATGAATGTGGTCCCTCCATAACTATAGTGGACTATGTTTCTTCTTCTCTAAACCTGTCTGGTGTGTGGCTAGCATTAGTCCTCTTCCTATAGACTTGGAAGTCTTTTGCTGACACCTCTATGATTGAAGGAGAGATTTATTTCCTGGATCTCTTTTCTGCTTGAACCTGTGGGGTGTTGGTACGTGAAATGTTGGCAAGTGAAGGTTGTTGTTTTATATCCAGCAAAGTATTTTCCTGCCACTCTGTCTGATTCATGAACTTTTCAATCTTAGGCTTTGGTACGTGAGCATAAAGAGAGATCTTATCTTTAAGCCTGCTTTCTGCTATAATGCCACAGGGATCATAATGCCATAAGAAGATCAGGCCAAAATTCATTTCCTTTAAAAGATTATTGGCTTCTTCCCCTACAGCTATGTTGTTGCATATGAAAGAACCAATTTGGTTCTTCATCTTGAGTTGTTGCTTCTTCTTGAATGACACAAAGTGGATGTCATCAGAGTTGATCATCTGTCTGATGTATTCCGAGGAAAATATTTTGACAAGTAGGTACTTTGGTAGCTTGTATGGAGGTAATTCACACCCATAAACTCGGATTTCGGTATGGTTCTGGTAAAGGTACCAGTCCCATGTTTTGGCTAAGTTTGATAGGTGAATGATCTTTGGACCTCTTCATTTATCCTCAGTTCCATGGTGTTGTTGAGCATGGACACCACTGAATGGTAAAACTGATCAATGAATTGTTTGAAGTTGAATTCGAATGAGTTCTTCCTCACTAGTGATGTCCAAGAGGTCATTAGTTGAGGATTTCCATCTTGATCTAAATTCTAGAGGGCGAAGGAGAATTTTCTACCTGGAAGAAAAGGAAAATATATACTAGCACCGAGGAGTACTGAAACATTTCTTCTATGGAGAACTTGAAAAGTTGTTCATGGATGTTGTCAGCCAGAAACTGGCTATAATCAAACTGAATTGTAGCTTTCTCTTCAGTGGAAAATATGGATAGGAAACCCAGGATGGGTTCATCTACCCACTCGTCCAAAAACTATCCTAATAAGCTACAGAGGGTGGAGATGATTTGGTTGGCTATGACTGAGCAGATGGAATAAGAATAGGGAGGGTTCTTTTTAGGTAACTACGCATCTTCAGGTAGGAAAATTTTGAATATTTGAGCTCTCTGAGGGAAAGACATTTTTTGATAGAGCTTAGTCAAAATATCAATGGAGGAAGGGTTCGCCAAATCGGTTATGGGTATTTGCATCATCTAGTTTATTGTTTCGGGAGTGATGGTGAACAGATTTTCACCAGATGAAGATATAATGGCACTCTGGTCGGGAAGGAAGTGGGCTTGACATTTCAGGGAGAATTCAAGGAAGTGATAGGTCTGGGGAAACATGTATAGTGGTAGATTAGACTCCTAGAGTCTGATATCATCACTCTAGTCTAGGAAAGTGTCTTTCAGCCATAAGTGTAATTCGAAGAAGTTGAATTCACACTTCGGCTCTATAAAGCCCCACGTTTTGAACCCCCATTTTTAAATAATGTATTTTTACAATACTAAGAGGCCAGAGTTCCCAAACAATTATTAAAAGGCCAGTGTGCCCAAGACCTGTAATGTTTTTATCATTATTAATAATAAATACATCGTTGGCTGCAAGACGAACAAGGACTAGAGTTATAGGGGGATTTGATTCTGTTTGCGAAATTTCTTGTCTCAGGCCTAAGAGTGTTCAGATCTACAAGTGGCGTGGAACACGCCTGAGCGCAGCACACAGAAGAAGTCCTTTTTGGACTTAAAATCAAGCGAGTGGGCATTTCATTCTTTAGCGGAAAGGATCTAGCGACAGTGTAGAACAGCGGTTGATGGGAAATAGCATATTAACCGACTCGCGCCAAGTATAGCGCAAAAATGTTTTCAAGGGGCATCAATCGCGATCAGTATAAGCACAACAGTTGCTTCTCTAACTCGGGGTTCATGAGTTCGAAGGGCGGACCATGTCTTTTGGTTGCGCGAGATTGCGAGTTACGAAAAGTGCCCGAAGGGGGTCAACCTGCGCTGACCATCGAATCTCGGGACTTCGCGAGGGGAGAATGCCAAAGTTTGATACTCCAAATCGTGAAGCCGTGAGTTGCGAGAGGCATTAGTACTTGGGCCCTAGCCGACGGTTACATGTAAAGAGCGATGACCAGGGAGGCGCCCAGTTCGTATCGCTATCTCGGGGAGCGAGAGTGTAAAAAGGGGAGTCGAGGATCTTCGACCCGCGAACTCGTGAATCGCGAAGTAAAAAGAGATTTTAATGATGGGCCCACGGTATCATCAAGAAGGTTTCAGGCCGTCCGATCAAAAGAAGGATACGTGATGCGCGATTAGGTTCTATCGCCCCTTCGCGCATCGCGATTTTGAAATGCAAGGAACATCTCCATCATTCCCCGATGTGTGAAGTGACGAGAGCATCCAGGACCTGGGGTCCACAGCATTGTCGGGAGAATTCAAAACCATCGGATCTAGAGGGGCACGTGGAACCCGATTAAGCCGTCTCAGCGTTTCGCTCATCGCGATTACAAGAAGCAAGGATTAACTCCTTCCATTCGCGAATGTCGAAAGCGCTTTGGGAATAAGCACAAGGTCACAGCCCATAGTCACTTGGGAAAGAAAGGAACTGTACTGAAAGGGTCCAAAGGTGCCGAGTCCAGTCACCAAAAGGATCTTCTCGATCTCTAGGTACCATCTGATGCGATCCCGCTCTCGACCTTCGCTTGGAGTAAATAAAGGAGAGAAGGGGTGGGTGAAACCTCTTCTCATGCATTAAGTGTAAGGTATGGAAGGTCTGGAAAGCGATCTGCTCGAGAGGTTCCTATGTACCCAGTTCTTTAAAGAAGCCATGCTGAGTCCTCGACTAGCCAGAAGAGGTCTGCACACACTAAATCAGCATTTTCTAGCTCAACTACTTCCCCTGCAGGAGCCATTGTGCAGTTAAGGAGGCGTCTAACAGAGAAATCCCGTCCAATTTTGATTGAAGGTACACCAAGCTTCAGATGACCGCACGCACCTCTGCGAGGCAATTTTCTCTGAGTATATAAACTCAGTCTTTGTAATTTGTAAAGTATCGATGGTAGAGTGAAGCTCCCGACTGTAATATTTTAACAACAGACTCTAGCTTTCTAGTTATGTATCTGTATATGAGATTTCTTGTTTTATGACAGACAGTCTTTCTTACTCTGTCTATTTTCGTCTCATGCTAATAGAGTCCATGAACAAATGATTCGTGCGGATCATTGCAATTATGTCATGGTAAAGGATTTATTTATGCATTATTGTATTCTCTAGTTTTCTGCATCTGAGTGCAAGAAGATCTTGCATTTAGATGCTTTCTTCTACAGTCTGTTAGGAACCTGATGTTTACTACAGACCTTCACATCTCCCTGATACAAGTCTTCCTCCTACTCACCCTTACTATGACTCACTGTCTGAAGTTTGATTAAGACCTCACTTGCCTGTGCATGCTTGGCCTAGTTTTGGAGTTAAAACCACATTGTGTTGAGTTAGCTTCCACTCGATCACCCTTTTTATACCCAAATCGTGACATAAACTGATGGGCGTCGGGCTCTGCTCCTGCTGCAATCCGGGAGTGACTTCCGACACTAACAAATTCCACAAGAGAGGGGACTTGAGGGGATAAGTGTTTATTCCTATGTTAATTACCCTTTTTGACTAAGGGAGGGGATAGGTTATGAGAGCTTATTGGGGAAGGCCAGGAGGTTCTTGATTTCCCCTCAAATTTACTTAAACCCATCTCTGGTCTGATGGGGGGGTTGGACTGATGGCTTCTTCATTGATTTCCTATATGATTCACTCATTTTCCCTCATGCACTTTCATGCAATCGTTTACCCATCCACTGATCCGTCATCATCCACATCTGGTTCGAGGAAAGGGAGTTGAACTGCTAAAGAATTAGCCATAGTATAGTTGCATGTAGTGGTTGCTGGTGTGATCCAATCGTGACTTGAGGCTTGCATGTCTGAGATGCATTAGCATATGTCCATTGTTGCTCACAGTTGTGAGTCCTGAGAGTTCCAACATTGAGATTCTGGACCAGTTGCACTGGAGCCCGAATAAGGAGAAGGACTGCCCGAGGGACTGTGTGGCAGAGAAGGGTGAGATCTGGGAAGTCTGTGAGAGCTTGAGAGATGACTGGTTTGGGAAACCTATGAGAGCTAACTGGTTTTGGAACCCAAGTACACTCTCGAACCATCCTTGTGGATTCATAGCCCTGGCTCGGGGTGACACTGTTGTTGAGATTTGGAACAGTAGTGTCTATGGTTGGGTGAAACATCCTGGTCTGCAGCCAGTTGGTGTCACCTTATATAAATATAAGTGCTCTTTTTTATGGTATCATTTACATGTATTTGAATTTTATTTCCGCTATATATTTAATTATCATTTAATTGAATATTTAGACTATGCATGTTTTTTGTTTACTGTTGTACATGTTGTTAAAGTCTTTTCTTTTATGCCTCCTTAAATAATGAAAAAGGTATTGGTAAGAGAAAAAAGCCTCAGGGAGGGCTTGTAGGTAGCGTACCCTAGCTTGTGGGTGGCTCGGTATGTTACAATTTGGTATCAGAGCTTCTGGTTGAAACACCGGGACGGTATGGGTTGGGTCTATTGGTTAGAGTTTCAAGGTCGAGATCAAATTATGACCATGAATTAGAAAAGCTTAGGAGGAATGGCATTGCAGAATTACACAGGAGTTAGATCATTAGAGATTAGTTGTAAGGTGTTGAAGGATCGTGACCATCCCCTTCAAATTTGGGAGCGATCACCACTGTAGTATTAGGAGAGATCCAGGATCATTGGATCGGAGGACAGGTGAACATGGGTCGTCTGATGAAAAGGAATTAGTGGTAAAGGTCACCACCGTCAGATCCCATTGGAGAGTGAGATCAACGGACATTAGGCATTGCAGGGAACCAAGTAGCACGAGAGATAATTTCCCAAGGCGGTCTCGCAATCCAAACCATGGTTTCCCCAAGGGGTTACATGTTAGCATCAGGAGAACTGCAAAGCGAAAAGCCAGCTACACCAAATCGTCGATGCATGCCCTTGCAAATTGAAAGGAATGAAGTGATGTGATAGGTTAGGGCTCGAACATCGAAACTCCAAATATCCAAAGTAGATGGGGACTGTCGATCCATATAAGGACACGCGTCAACCGATCATGTGCTCTGGGTGAAAGAACTCTAGGAAAGAGCGAGCGAGGAGAAGTTGAGAGTTGAAACTCCCAAATCCCAGAGAGTCAGAGACTCGAAGTAAACGTCGACTATCAGATCGTCCAAAGTAGATCCTGACCGTTGATCACCAAGAGGTACATGTCAGCAGATTAGTAACTCCGGAGAAATCTATTCAAGAGGTTTTCAGTTGAGATTTGAGACTCCCGAAGCCCTGTTGGCCCTTGGTTATGGAAATAAGTTAATATTAAGGGAGAAAAGATGAAACGTGAACTACGTAGAAGGAATATTGATTGAGATCAGGTCGAAGTGGCCAAAGAAGAAGAAAAGACAGAGCGAAGTACAAGAGAGCGAGTCGTTGGATGAGATGATCGAGGAAGATAGATCAGCAAGGAATATGGATCGTGGACAACTCAAAGGGTGGAAAAAGGATCATGGACAACTCAGCAAGCAAAAAAAATCATCAGTGGATGCTTTGGAGCACCTCGCAAGAAAGAAGGAAAGACAGGATGGCAAAGCTCAGAAAACATGGGTCAATTTGACCTAGGGTTTTGGTATCTAGGGTTTTGACACCTAGGTTTCAGCTTAAGGTTGTCGGTGAGTTATTGTAAGGTATAAATAAAGGTCAAGAGGACCTGGGATGGGTTCGTTCAAAGTTCATTGATGTTATGAAGAGTGATTGTTTTTAAGGTAAGAGAGAAGTATTGAGCTGAGAGAGTATTTTGTATTGTAAGATCTTCAGTAGGGTGCGAAGATCAACCCTATAGCTAGGTGCGCAGGGAAGGGAGATAGAGAGAAGGGAGAATTAGAGAAGATCTGCTACCTAAGAGTGCAGATAGAATTGTACGCTTCACCTAATATATTATAAAGCACATTTTTGTGGACATAGCCCTAGGGAGAGGGTGAACCATGTATATCTTGTGTTATATGTGATTGATGGTGTGTTCTTCATCTTTTGATTGCTGTGTTATTGCATTATTGTGCTAGATATGAGATATACTGTGTGAAGTAGGCTTTAGTTGATAAATGATATCTAGATGTTGTGTTGTTGTTGTATTGGATCCACTTTGCATTTCCTCTGGTTGTAGACACCTGTGTCCTACAACCCCCTATAGCTACTTCGGGTGAGACTGCATATGCTTCCCAGGTGTTGCTGAAAGGGCTAGTAGTTAGGGCTTGTTGGTGCGCTATTGGAACTGAACCCTAGGTCTGCCCTTGTGCCAACAAATGGTTCTGTTGTCGGGACAAGGATATTTTTGAGGGAATGTCAAGGTGGTTTCCATCGAAGACAGAGATTCAAAAGTGGATAGAAGAACAAGAAAAGGACTTCACAGAAGCCCAGAACGAGAACCCTAAGCTTAGTATAGAGGATTACTTGGGAAGGTATATCTTTACTGATATACATGAGATTTTCTTTGGAGGATTCCATAAGGACCTATATGAATGGTTAGAAAGGTTAGCAGATACCCAATTTGAGATCAGATCTAGACCACCTGTGTTTTGGACATCGACGTTGATCAAGAAGGTCAAAAGAGTTGACAACACTGTGTCAAGAGTAGTAGATCACTAGTTTGATAGCACCATTGGAGGGTACATCACCGAGTTTTATATTAACAGAGTGGATTCGTATAGCCAAGCTAAGAGATATTTCTTTAAGGGACCTAAAGGAAATTTTTTACATTTTCTCAAGTTGAAAATAAAGATGTTATTGCATGACAAGAAAATCTTGAAAATACAGTAGTGGTTCAAATTTAAAAGCTAATGTTCAAGAATTCAGATAGCGACATCGATATAAAGGTTGGACATACGTACAGTGTAAGGATCTTCAAAGAAGTTCCTTTGAAGAACTTGTTTAAGCAAGATCACGAACTTCTTCTACAAGAATAAGGGTTTTACAGTGGAGAAGAGGAAGAACTACTGAACAAGGAACATTCAAGGTCCGTTGGGCCGAGAGAAGAAAATACTGAAGAACCTCACCAAGAATAATCAGAGAGTTCAGGAACTGCACCAACTGTTGAAGTAAGTACTATTACTCATCCTGCTGTTTAAGCAACATTAAGTAACCAGAGTAATCAAAGTAGTCAGAGTCATCAGAGTACTCATAGCACTGTTACAAGCAGTTTAGTACAGATTCAGTCAGGCAACCTAGGAAGATCCATGGCAGATGAGATGAGGTTACCCACCTTTAGAAGATATGGATATGAAGATCTTGATCAACATTGGTTTCTATGTGAGGTTGTATGGAGTATTAAGAATGTCATCGATGAAGCTGTTAAATGAGCTCAGTTTAGTACTACCCTACAAGACCGCACACTATGCTGGTACATGAAATTTTTCCAATAAGTCACACAATCGAAACCGTTGAACGAGATTAAGACTGCGTTGATTACTGATTTCAAGAAGCTCAATTCAGAGTCACAATTCATTACAGAGCTGAAGGAAATCAAGAAGAAAGTAGTTGAACTTGTTTGGGAGTTTGATCATAGGTTTAATACCTTGACAGGTCGATTGAGTTTTCAAATCCCAGACGAGAAGAACAAGGAATGGTTCATTGTTTCCCTTCTACCACACATCAGAGTCCCTCTGATGCAGCAGAAGATTGATTCGCAAGCTGAGGCATTGAATATCGCCATGAAACTAGAATCATCCCCTATGGGAGAATCCAACTCAAGTATGAGTCAAATCTTGAGTCAGTGAATCAGTTTGTCTCTGTAGGTTGAGGATATGAAGAAAGACAAGGGGAAAGACAAAAGAGAAGATATCTGGTGCATTAGGTTAAAATCATAAGGCCATGATAAGGAGAACTGTCCCCTATTTCATGAATACTTGGCTTCTGGAGCTCTGAACCAGAAGAGAGGACTTCAACCCTTGCAGTGGATTTAGAGGAAGAGGATGAGGAGAAGGTATGGGTCGAGGTCGAGGTCAGATGATCTGCTATAGCTGCGCATAGCTAGGTCACTTGGCAAGGGACTGTCATAACCCTTGTACCACTTGCAGCTATTGCAACTCATTTGAACATGTCATAGATGATTGTCCTGCATTGTTAGCCAAACTTCGAGAGAGATGAAGAGGAAATCAAAAAGTACAATTGATCTCTGCAAAACCTCGCGGAGTGGATCCCAAAGTTGTTGTTATCAGAATAGGAGGCCTTGTTACAGGCAAATACAGAGTAACACCAGGAAAGATTACAAAACAATCAGGAGTCAGAAAAGCTATAGAGAAGACACAAGAGTTTGATCCCAAAAAAAGAAAAACATATATTTGAAGAAGCGAGAAAATAATTTGGAAAAGATCAGGCCTCATCATCTAAATATCGACCAGAAATAAGAGAATATGGAATGCCTCTAGAATTTGATTAGTCTGCTTCACCCAGAGAAGAAAAAGAGGTAAGTAATATTCTGGAATTCTTATGCACTTGCATTAATATGATAAAGGATCAAAGCGATGTACAAGAACTACAAAATTTGATCAGATAGTATGGGCTATGAAAGGTAGATCCCTTACTGAGTAGAGGAGTACATCAAGTGTCTAAAAAGAGAAGGACAAATAAGGAGCTACATCTGAATGCTCAGATTGGAGATTATGATATAGACTATGTGGTCCTCGACTTAGGGTCAGAGGTCATTGTTATGATGAAGTAGACATGGTGTTGTGGTGGGAAATCCCCCTACGAACTAGCACTTAGGGTTATATTATGCATGCAGATAAGACCGAAAGAATCCTACTTTCTATCGTCGTCCCAGACCTAATCCCCATTTCTTTTAAGAAAATACATGGTTAAACGAACATACCTTGTTCCGGACATTCGATGTTGATCCTTCTTCATGCTTGATCGCTTTTTAGCAGCTATCCTACCAAGACTGACCTGTGTACAAAACAAGAAACAAACTCCACATGCATTTGTTCTACAGATTAATGGGTTAGAGATTCAAACATATTTTCACTAAACTATAAAGAACTCATATAGTGGGACGGGAAAAGCATTTCTTTATTATTAAATTTAATGAATCAACTTACAATGTCGAGACCGACCACCACTCCGTGAACCTAATCCTGGGCTCCTCTTCAAATGTCCTCCAACTTCTTTGCTCTGTATCTCTTCTTGCACAAGGATGGCTAAAGGGTTGGGACAATGGGAATGTGCAATTGGGTAGAGTTTCTTTACTATTATTCTCCTCCTCCAAATAGGACCCCTAACCCTTCTTTTATAGGCTAGAATAAGCTAGGTATTTGGACAAACCCTCGGCCATGCATGGCTGGGAGTTTCAGTTAACTCACCCAAAGCTGTGTGTTCCATCGGCAACTTTCTTTTTTTCATGCTTTTGTAGGTACACATGGGTTTTTTTAGGTCAGCTAGCATGTACACGCATGCAGTAATGGAGTAGGGTGCATGGGCCCTTCTAAAAGAGGGCATTTAAAGAGTTGTTCAGTAGTTTTTTGGCAAAGAAGGAATCTGAGACGGCCTGATGCCAGGTAAGCATGTCTAGTGCAAATTAGGGTTATAACAGATGCCCCTTAATGTGTGAGGTCATAAGAGCATCCGATGGCCGAAATACATTACCAATCATTACCGATGTGCTGAACAGGTGAGCCCAAGGACCAGGAACAGGAGGCGGCATCTGCAAAATAACAAATGTCTCACTGAGGCGGGCATACCCATGCTTGGGATAAAATAGAATCATGGCTACCAGTCAAATACACTATAGATCCATGTCAAATAACTATATAAAGTGTAGCCATGAACAATACACAGCAGAGCTACATCTCAAAATCAAAAAGATATACATATAGAGTATCCATCTTCTAGATGCTGATACGGCTTGATGGCTGGAGATGAGGTCTTCGGAGCTCGAGCAACAACTTCAAAATCTTCAAAACTCAAGGTAGGAGTGTAATATGAGTGTACGACTTCACTACCGAGAGGTTTTCGACAGCTCGTCGGTCATGGACTAGATAATCTTGATGATCAGACTGAAGGCTTCATTGATTTCGAACAAGGACTTGATTGGACATTCAAGATGGTCGGGTATGAAGGCAAGAGACAAATTGCAGAGGGGATGACTTAGGCTTGGTGAAAAACTTCCCTTGGACAACAACATGACAAATGATGAGACTCAAGCAGCATGGCAGTAATCATAAGTTTACGAGGCAGGAGGCAACGCAAACTCTCTATATGTTTGGAAGAATAACCAAACAGAGGACACAGCTCTATGTAGCAAGAAAATCTTCCTAAGGTCATATTAAATCCTAGGGTTTGATGAAAAAATGCACAGATGTGATTTATCCAAGGGCGACTCATTATGCTACCAATAAAGAAAATACTTTTCCCTTCCTCTTTTTGGGGTATATTTGATTTTTTTGTCTTTTTCAATAATTTTGGAAAAAGAATAAAAGAATATTACGTTACAAAGGAGAATCAAGTGTCACAAACATACTAGTTCCAAGCGCACAAAACATAGGGATGTTTAGGGCAAAGAGACATATGCAAGAAAAGGACACTCGGGAAAAATCCTCCAGGGGCCAAAGGTGTCAAGACGCAGAGGTAAAATGCTACAGGGATTACGTATAAGGCATGCTTCGGATGGTTCAGTTGAGAGCAAACATGGAGCCGATATTAGGCCAAAGACGTGGGTATGCAAATGAGATTAAAAAAACACATAATGGTAACGTTTTTCTATGTAAGTTTAATGAGCAAAGAGAAGGTAAGCTCGACGGTTTTTAATATTTAGAGAGTCTGAAAAAACATAAAAGGAGACTCCATTGGGGTACCTTTTTCGAAGATAGTCTAGTCGGTTCAAAAAAGGGGTAAACTAGCACCAACAAGACGTCTATTCAAAACCATTTTAACGAGTGTGATAAGGACAAGATCACTCGGCCATTTTTTCATTTTTAAGGAGTCTGAAAAAATCTTAAC
>JASDQU010505285.1:0-13000 GCA_032191745.1 Picea mariana | reverse complement strand
TGTTAGAGGGGGGTCCCGGATAACTTTCACAATACTAGACTTGGACACTCCCTAACTCAGACTCCAATGTTTGATTTTAATGGCCTTGAAGAGTTTCCTCTCCAACCTAATCCAAGGACCTAATCTTGAACTAGTTGGTTAACCCTACAAACATAAAATTCTAATGAATTTTAGATTTAGCGTTAATTTTATGGCTTGTATTATTTCAAAGGGTATGAAAGTGAAACTAGTGATGTTTGAAAGACGAAAGTAAAAATGAACAGAAAGCTGGAAACAAAAACCTTCACTTAACGCAAATTTTCAACAACTTTTCAATTTATTTATTTTTAAATTTTCTAAGATCTTTTGAACAACAAACTCAAAAAAGGATTTCACTCGACTACGAGCTACTTACGATCTAAGTAAACTATCAATAACTTATGAAAGAAAATACTTTTCCCTGGTTACTAATGCAAAAAAACACTTTTCAACCAAACAAATAAATGAAAGATTTTTTTTTTATTTGAATGCTGACAAAGCAGAAAGGAAAAATATCAACAAGTCAAAAACCAAAAAAATTCCTGGTCTAATCGCAGATCGCAAAGAATCACTTCAAGAAATCACACACTAGCAACTTAAAAAAGGACTCTCACACTTGTCTAAAAACCCGAAAGAAAATTTTGATGAAAACTTTTAAATGAAAAAAGAAAGCTATGGCTGAGATCAACCCTAAGTTACTGGCTGCTAGGACAGAGATTCAAAAAACCTGAGAGGTACAACTCTTGTCAAGGGAAAAGATGACTGCCTCACCCTCAACAAAAACTATCCTTCACAAGCACACTGCTGACAATTCAACAGCAAGCGTGTGCACATGAGCTGTGTAGATCTAGAGTGCGTGTACATGCGTGCTAGCCTTATACATGCCACGTGTATCTCTAAAACTTTGAAACAAAATAAAAATAGACAATCCAAACCAAGAAGAGACCACTGATACTTAAAACCATGATCTCTTGAAGGCTTAGACACTTTCTTTAACAGAAAAAAGAAAACAATGTAAGGAAAAATTCCTAAAACAAACCAATCTGAGATGAACCCTAAACTATAGACTGCAAACAACTAAGACTAGAAGGAGTTCCAGAAAACCCCTGAGAATGACTGATTCTGACAGGGAAGAGGATGACTGCCTCAAAATTTTCTAGAATCATACACGCTATTGTTACTTCTTCAGCTAGCATTTACACGCGGGCTGTAAGAAAGTAGGGCATGGGTACACGCGTGTAGACCTTATGCAGGCCACGTGTACCTCTGTGGGTCTCGAAAAAATATTATAGTCAAGCAAAGAAATAGAGATAGCTAGTATGGAAGACCAGAATCTCTGTTAGCTCAAACTTTGCAGAAACTTCAAAAAACAGAAAAGAAAACCAGTTTTTTAAAAATACCCAAAAATATTCCCAGGAACCCTAGAGACTTCCCTAGTATGATCGCTAATTTTTTTGTGGTGGGAAATCCCCCTACGGACTAGAACTTAGGGTTATATTATGCATGCAGATAAGACTGAAAGAATCCTACTTTCTACCATCGTCCCAGACCTAATCCCCATTTCTTTTAAGCAAATACATGGTTAAACAAACATACGTTGTTCTGAACATTCGATGTCGATCCTTCTTCATGCTTGATCGCTTGTTAGCAGTTATCCTCCCAAGACTGACCTGCATACAAAACAAGCAACAAACTCTACAAGCATTTGTTCTACAGATTAATGGGTTAAAGATTCAAAAATATATTCACTAAACTATGAAGAACTCATATAGTGGGATGGGAAAATCATTTATTTATTATTAACTTTAATGAATCAACTTACAATGTCGAGACCGACCACTGCTCTGTGAACCTAATCCTGGGCTCCTCTTCAAATGTCCTCCAAATTCTTTGCTCTGTATCTCTTCTTGCACAAGGATGGCTAAAGGGTTGGAACAATGGGAATGTGCAATTGGGTAGAGTTTCTTTACTATTATTCTCCTTCTCCAAATAGGACCCCTAACCCTTCTTTTATAGGCTAGAAGAAGCTAGGTATTTGGACGAACCCTCATCCATGCATGGTCGGGAGTTTCAGTTAACTCACCCCAAGCTGTGTGTTTCGTCGGAAACTTTCATTTTTTCATGCTTTTGTAGGTACATGGGGGTTATTTTAGGTCATCTAGTGTGTACACGCATGTAGTAATGGAGTAGGGCATGTGGGCCCTTATAAAAGAGGTTTTTTAAAGAGTTTTTCGACAGTGTTTTGGCAAAGAAGGAATCTGAGACGGCATGATACCAAGTAAGCATGTCTGGTGCAAATTAGGGTTATAACACCTGGGAACTAATGGGAAAACCTAAGATGATCTATTCCCTGATCAGGCTTAGGATGGCCAATCAGCAAGCTGTGAGCCCATTTGGAACACTGGAACATGTCCTTGTGGACATTGACAGGGTCAGAACATTTATAGACATCGAAGTAATTGAGATAGTTGATGATAGTTGTCATTATCCTACACTGTTAGGAATTGATTGGGATTTCAATAATTCTACTATTGTTGACTTAAAGAAAAGAAGAATGAAATTTGAAGGTGATGGCCTTAGGGTAATTGCACCTATGGATCCTGATGAAGGTCTCAAATACATAGAGCCTGTTGGAGCCGCCCTTGTTTTTTACCTTTCAAAAAATTTTCAATTTTCGAAACTTGAAATCTAAGTTGGATTTCTTTTTTTTTCGAGATCTTAAAACTCTGAAATCTTGTCGCCTGAATAGAAATGCTTATCCTACTTTCAAAACAAATCCATTATCGCAAGTATATTCGCTCTTTTGTTTTATTTCGGGGTCTCACAAGTCGGATACTTTAATCTTTGAATTCACAAGTCCCGAATCGCGAAACTGCCAACTCGTTTTTAATTTTCGCCCAAGGCATTAACTAGGGTAAAACCTTTAACCCATGATTAGACGTCGTCGGGGTTTCGCACCTCGGCATTCTTCAAAACCCAAGTTTTTGTTCTTACAGCCCCGATAGCCGAGACACGATAACTTTGTGATAACCTTGGTCAGAGATTAAAGGTAAAAAACTAACCACGGTTAAATTTGGTTCTCGGCACCTCACCACTCGCCACTTTCTTTCATAGAGTTAAAGCTCCTAAAACCCCGACTCACGAGGTTGCGACATGATTATAGAAATATTAATTAGTAGCCTAATCTAAGATTTCCTTCTCATAATTCGAACCTTAATTATCGCCACATCACGATATCGCGACTCGGCATATCATTCTCCCAAAAGTCTGTCTTCGAATTCCTAAGTCGCGATATTGCGAGTAAATTAATTATATAATTAAGGATGCGCCAAATCACGGTTACTGTTAATTAAGCTAAAATTGGCACTCGCAGTCTAGTGAGTTGAAGAGTCAAAATGTAAAAAGGAAATTCACGATGCAGCGAAAAGCGAGAAAATTATTTAAGTCGCTAAGATTTGAAATTTTAAAATAAAATGAGATAAGTCCCGCGCATTGAGGTTTGCACGTTTTCCGAGGTAACTTTTAACTCTCCATACTCCGACTGATCGTTAGACCGCCAAAACATTAATGGAATATTAGAGTGAATCTACGAATAATGAGATCGGATTTTACACCATAAATTTGTTTCTATTTTCGATTTGACAGACTTATTTCAAATAGTACAGGGTTTTCAAATATATACGAGAGTTTCATTCTATTTTAAACATTTCTTATAGCCGTACAGAGCTCACCTTTCTTTGAGTGAACTAATCTCTGCATGTATACACAGGTCTATCGCAGAAGAGCGTAAAACACAGGTTTCAGACATGGCTCCAAGGAGAGCAGCGAAAGTGAATGTCGAGGTTGCATCGCAGGGTTCAGACAACGTCTCAGATACTTCACCTCGGACTGGCGGCTCAGTACCCAGCTGGTCGTTTGTTTCAGATATTCTACAATCTGAGTTGGTGAACTATTCAAACTCCGATGACAATGATAACGAAAAGGATGACCTGAACACTAAATACAAGATAGTTGTTCAGTCTGGAATGCACCGGGTTGCAACCAGACCACGGTTGCTCCCATATTACGACATGATCCGATGGGCGTTGGATCACATAGACCTGCCCACAAGAACTATCATAAATGACCAACGGACCATGGTCGGGACTTTTAGACTGGAGCATATCCAAACTATGTATAATCTCCCAACAACATCTGAATACACATATGATGCTGAATTCCTGGAGGAATTCAAAAAGAAAGAATGCATTGAATATGACAAAACCATGCCCGGTTTGATAAAAGATTGGGTTTCGTGCTCCGTGAAATTCAGGGCAAATGACCAGGGTATTTATTCAATCTCTTCGCTGGAGCCACAATATATGTATGTGGCAATGATGACATGCCGACTTTTCGGAAAGGAGGATACAACACATTTCTACATTGCGTGGGTACCTCTCATATTTCGGGTAGCAGAGGGTTGCTCATTTAATTGGGCAAAGATACTCTCGGACAGCTTGTTCAACCGGGGCATTGAGTATCGGGAGCAAAAAGCAGCCAGGAGACCATCCTCATTTTTCATGTCTGCGTATATCATGGACGCGATATGTTCCATGACACCGTTCCCTTTGATGAATTGGGCTTGGAATCCAACCCAAGAAAAAACTGTGCATGAGTATCACGACAAACTGTGGGAAAATAAAGCAGATAAATTCATTTATGAAATTTTCAACTGGGTGATGGTGCCCCTGCACATCGCCATTTTTGGTCGTTCGCCACCTCGCATCTCGGATAGCATTGCTGCAAATCCGAATGGAATCGCGGACTGGTACGTAGAAGCAGATTTTTCCTATTTCAGAGTATTCGGAGCTACTATTCCCCCGCTTGCGCTACCACTGTTCATCCCCGACAAGTTGGCCTGTCGCGAGATTGCCCGACAAAGAGTGATTGGCGGAGTGAGTAAAGAGCTCAAAGCATCATCGAAGAAGGTATGGTCGTTTTTCCCCGTTCGGCTGAATTCTTATTCTTTATTGGATTTTGGACATGCTAAAGCTGAGGCTACAACCTTAGAAGACTTGAGTCTGGTCTCTATTGAGTATAAAGAGCATGATCCTCGGAAAAGTGTAAGCACCCATTTGTCAAATTGTGGGTTGAAGAAGTTTGAACACGAGTGTTCACCCTCAGATGATATTTTCTGAGGGGCGAGGTCCTATGGGGAAGTGTTAGTTCGAATCAGATCTTTAGCACCCGAAGAAATGGCCTCTGTTTTAAAGTTTCAGGAGCATAGAAGAAGATGTCTCCCCGTTGTGCTGGGAGGTTTGGGTATTTCCAAATATGAAAAGAAGGATGCTGAAAGTTCTGAGGGGAAAACTTCTAACCCTGAAAAACAGTAGGAAGGGGAGCATGGGAAGAATTCCGAAGCAGAAAAAGGGACTACGAAACCACCCAAGGAACAGAGTTCATAGGTGGAAGTAAAAAACACAGACCCACCAGAAACCCAGAATCTAGAAACTGAGACTAAGACCTCTAATCCTCCGAAGGAACAGGATTCAGTCGTCACACCAAGAAAGGCAGCAAAGCAGATCGGGGAACCCATCACTTCTGTCACCCCTTTGCAGTCAATGCAAGGAAATATAGAAGAAGGATGGATTTTTGGTGAAGAACTAAGACCTATCAGAGCAGAAGAACTTCCACCAAATGAGTTCTTCTTTGACAAAAAGAGAAAAGTAGTTGTGAAAAGGGAGTTCTACCAAGAGGAAGGATCAAATGCTAAAAAATTCAAATTGATGACAGATGGAAAGAACAAAAAGAATGATGAATTCGCCACAGAGATAGCAGGAACACTGGGAGCGTATACGTCGGTGAATCAATTCTCGGTCGGGATGTTGAAAAATCAGCTCAGGAGAAAGAATATCCTGATCAAGACTCTCGAAGCTCGAGTAGCTTCGGCCACAGAAAGCGCTAAGAGTCAGGCGAGTGGAGAAATAGAACTGGTCTGATTGGCCGATAAAAAGGAAATAGAAGTCCTCAAAACCAGGTTGAAACAAGCGAATTCAATGATCCGAGATGGTCGGATACAGTCAAATCAGCATAGGAGTATGATCACAGAGCTGCAGGCTCAGTTAGAGGTCGCTGAAAGCAAGGTGATTGACATCGAGGTTTTTAAATCCTGAGTGATCGATATTTAGAGCAGGATCTCTTCTGCACAACAGAGTCTGCTAGACAAAGTGGGAGTGATTCGAGAAGATTGCCTATTAATGCATCAGATTTCTGAGAATCTGATTGTCAAAGAAAAGAACGCAGAGGATCCTTGGGTTGCCTTTCAAAAGGCAGTGATAGCTACTAACAACATATTTTCAGCAGGTTCTCCTGGACTCACCATCACTGAACAAACTAGAGGTAATATTTTGTTAAAGGATTGGGAACATAATATTACCTTAAGCAAGGAACAGGCCCAAAAAGTAACCAATTCATTAGAAGAAGCCTTCAATGCTATAGATGGCGAGCTGTTAGGAATGGAGAGTGGAGGTGACTCAGAGACGTTGAGGCAAATGAATGTAGATCAGATTTCCCTCGACATGAAGGAGAAGAATGAGAGAGATTCGGCGGAAATCTCTAAGATGGACAGGGTAGACATGGCTCAAGTGGATGAACATTTGATTCAACCTAGAGCACAACTCAGTGCCCTTGACATCATTGATGCACAAATGGGTGATAAACTTCCACAATTAGCCCGAGAGTGCTATTTTGCCGAGGCCAGCTATCAAGCGGAACCTTCACAGCTTGTATCCCAGTTTGTGGACAAATGTATCATGTACACCGAATCCATGCAAAGACAAGCACCTGACACCTTTTGAAAATAGAGTAGGAGAGATGGAGTGATTTCGCTCCTCCCAGCTGTCAAGCGGAACCTTCGCAGCTTGTATCCCAGTTTGTGGACAAATGTATCATATGCACCAAATCACGCAAAGACAAGCACCTGGCACTTTTTGAAAATAGAGTAGGAGAGGTGGAGTGATTTCTCTCCTCTCATTTGTAACTGAATTTATGAAACCGTTGAGTTTCTAAACCAGGGAAAAATTTGTATAAATAGATCACAAAAAGAAGAAGAAAGGGGATGGACTTTTTTGGGATTGATTGTAATAGATTTTTTTCATTCGAGAAGTTAATACTAAAAAATTTGAAGATTCTCGATTCCATCATGACTGTACTACAAGTTTGTTTCTTTATGTTTCATGTTTTATTTCATTCCACTTTCGGTAATTGATGTGAATCGTTATTCTTTAGTACAACCACTACTATAGCGAAGGGATTTCATCTTTCTGTAATTGGTTATTGTCTTTCCTCTGCACCAGCTATCAGCGGGTGTAAGACCAATTTGCATTTACAGAATTATATATTTATTCACACCATGTCAATTATTTCTATACTAATTTCTTCTTCTGTGTATGTATGAGTTTTCTATTGACAGGAACCTTATGTTATCTACAACTAAATGTTTTTCTCTCATCCCACATCTCTTTACTAAAAATAATACAGTTACGGGAAAGGGCCTTTAGTTTGCATTCCTATTTTATTCTTCATGCAAAAATTTCTCTTTATTTTGACCAAATTGACACAGCGTTGAAATCTCTCTTTAAATCATTTCTTACTAGTACTATTCCTCAATGACTTTCCCTGCAACAACTCAACCTAATATTCAACCTGGGCTATCTAATCAAACACATATTGCTTTAAATATTTTTGACACAATCCTTAAAACTGCTAGCACCCAGGAGGAACTGGAACGTTCATGGGCAGCCATTGAACAAGATATTACTACCCAGGAACAGTTGGAAGCTAGTCAACGAGAACGTAGAAACCCTCATTAGTTTCCTATACCAAAGGTTAGGGTAATATTTTTATAAATCTTTAATATATTTTCGGATGCCTTGACACTATACTTTTAAGCCTTAAGTACAGACTCAGGAACAACATCTTTCTGGTGCCATTGCCGGGGAGCGAAGTTACGAAATCTTTTCCCTGGAAAAATGACAAACTATTTCGTTGATAGTGTTACTCTTTGATAGTGAACATAGAGTGCACACAGTTTTAAGGCTTTTTTAAATCTTTCACATGGCGGCTCCACTGAAACACAAACTGGTGTCTGGTAGAAGGAATACCAGACAGAACCCGAATGGCAAGCTGATTACGCCTGTTAATGATCCTGAAAAAATTTTAAGAGCGAGAGGCTCGCTTGAGGCAACCGCTACAGTTTATAAGTCCAAAAACCCACTTTTAAAGACTAAATTCCCTTCAGAACCTCCTACTTCCTGCAGCCCTCTGTCTGATACCAAAGATCCGAAAACAAACTACTCTGAATTTAGGAGTGATATCCATCAGACTGTCCCATCTATAAACAAGGGAAAGGGTCCTTTAGAAAGATCGTTGTCATTTGACACACCAGCCTTTCTTCGGCAGAACTTCCCAGTTTCACCTGATTCAAAAGAGTGTGTTACCCCCTCATTTCCTACTCCCAAGTTGATGGCAGGCGTCGAAGGAGGAGGTGGAGGACAACCGAATGTCCCTCCTCCCAGAGTATTTGCAAAAGTAGCAGTGAGATATGCTCCCCTGGTTTTACCCGTTCCCCTCCATGATTTACCTGAAAACTACATCAAAAATCTTCCTAAGTTCACTGGGGAGGGAGATATAACCGTAGCTGAGCATATAAACTTCTTTGACCAGTTCGCAGACATCTGTGGTATTGAGCACGAAGATGTCTATTCGAGACTACTTGTCCAGACCTTCGAAGGACAGGTTCGAACTTGGTTTCGGAGTCTTCCTGCAGCTTCTATTCGAACATATGACACCTTGGAATATGCTTTCCTCAAACAATGGGGAGAGCGAAAGGATCACTTATATTACCTCACCGAGTTTGGGTCCCTAAAGAAAAATAACTCAGAAACCGTTATGGAATTTATTCTGGGATTTAACAAACTTTATAATAAAATTCTAGCTGTTGTTAAACCTTCCGAACCCTCAGCCAAAGTAACCTTTGCGAGAGCTTTCGAACCTGATTTTGCATTGATTTTACGAGAAAGAAGAGGAGCCACCCTGAATAGAATGCAAGACGATGCTGTTGAAATAGAATATAATATGATGGCTTCAGGTAATTTAAAGGCTAAAGTAGAAACAATCAACCGTGAAAATAGACGCTATAGGGAACCAGCGGGTCCTTCCGGGTCAAATAGATACACTGACGACAGAGTAGATGATATGGCCCAAATAATTAAAGAAATGTCTAACAAAATCTCTAGGATGGATTTGGATCAAGCTAAAGCTGATTCTTCTAACAAAAAGGACTTCAGAAGAAACCCAAATCCCCAAAATCAACAGAGGAAAATAAAGAATGAAGATCAAAAAATACAAGCCCCACTAAAAAACGAAAATTTTATAGGAGCAAATGACCTCCAAGATTTCAGAGATTCGGAATATGAAGTCATGTGTTTCGGTGATGAATGTTCGCAGCCATTTTTGACTAGGGAAGACTATGAGAAGTCTTTAAATACCCCTCAACCGTCTAATGAAGAGGAAGAAGGTGATCATACTGACATCTGCATATCTCAACCAGAAACATAAATGATAGCAGCTGATTTTCAACCCAAATACAATCTGAGATCTAAAAATAAACCCACCCCAACTGACCAACCTAAGAGAATCCTGCAAAGGGGTCAATCTCATGAACCTTCTTTGGAAGAGACATCGTTACCCAGCAATAAAGTCAAGGTAGCAAAAACTCAAGAGTCTGAGG
This sequence comes from Picea mariana, assembly GCA_032191745.1. NCBI lineage: Eukaryota > Viridiplantae > Streptophyta > Pinopsida > Pinales > Pinaceae > Picea > Picea mariana. The sequence continues at coordinate 3,213 of JASDQU010505285.1, read as the reverse complement.
TGAAAAAAGCTGAAACCTAAACAAAGGAAATAGGACCGATAGATAAAGTTACATCGTTGACTAAGATCACAAGTGATAAAACGATCCAGACAAACAAGTCGGAAGGAAAAAGCTCGGAAGTCTTAACCAAAGAAACGAACAAGGTAAATACATCTTTCAATTTTGAAAATGAATTAAATAAAATTAAGATACCGATTCCTTTGGTAGAATTAGCAAAAAACTTCACTTATCGGAAGCAAATTGCTAAAGTGATGGGTGTTTATGAGCCAGAAAGTCACTCTGATGTTATCAACCTAGAATATGACAGACCTAACATCACCTTTGGTCCTCATTTTGAGGGATCCAAGGACAACATCGCTCATTTCTATATCACCCTGAATATACATGACCAGTTATTGCATAACTGCATGTTAGACTCCGGGGCTTCACATAATGTTATGCCCAAAATTATAATGGAGAGGCTGGGGCTCCAGATCAATAGACCCTATGGAAACCTATACTCGTTTGATTCGAGAAAGGTTAAATGTATGGGAATGATAAAAGATCTGGTAGTTACCTTGGCTCAGGTCCTGGTCAAAAGTATCTTGATGGATGTGGTTATTGCAGATATCCCCCCAAATATGGTATGTTGTTATCTAGATCATGGGGAGCCAAGTTGGGGGGTTCTCTACAATTGGACATGTCATATGCCACAATCCCAATTTTCAGTGGTCAGTTTACCCGTTTGTACTGAGAAACAAGATTAGCGTATACTGTCAGTGATCCTCAGAACCCAAATAACTTTCCCATTTACGTTGCAGACCAAGATCTGAGGAATTGCATATTGTCATTTGATGATGGTTTAGATGGGTGTCTAGAAGAACTTGATATGAAGCAGGAAGAGCTTAGCCCCTTGACTGAAGAACTATGCAAAAATGGTATCTGGAAGATGTACTTCGATGGCACTTCATCTTCTGAAGGAGCTGGTGCTGGCATACTTTTAGTAGAGCCTGAAGGTAAGTTTATTGTTCCTTTCTCATATCGTTTGCAATGGGACATAGATTACACCAATAACGTATGTGAGTATGAAGCATTAATCTTAGGTTTAGAGGCTGCAAAGAAGTTAAATATAAAAAACTTGGAGGTTTACGGTGACGCTGAATTGATAGTAAGACAAGTAAACCGACAATACCTAGCCAAGCATCCCAGACTAAGAACATACAAAAATTGTGCTTGGGATTTGATGGAGAATTTTTTCTCATCTATAAAAGTCCATTTTATTCGTCGCACAGAGAATCTACATGCTGACGCATTGGCTAAGGCAGCCTCAACCTTTTCTCCTCCCATGAATGTTAAACTAAAATATCATATTGAAATCAGATATAAACCCTCTATACTCGACAATGTCAGACACTGGCAGATCTTTGAAGATGACGAACAAATTCAGAAATTTCTTATGGCAATAGGTGAGTTCTCTGAAACTCATCCAGACCAAGAAAACCAAAATGACCCGATGTGGATTATGCAAGAGGGTGAAGATTCTGAAACCTTTCGAGAAAAAATAGCGGATCATCGCATGTTGGTCCTTAAAAACAACCAGATCCGGAAAGGCTTAATTCCTTTAGAAAGACTCTTCAATCAGAACGACATACCTGTGAAATTCACTTTGCAGCCCCAACCAGAAGAAGTGGAGGATTGCGACATAGGAACTGAAAAAGAAGCCAGGATAGTAAAGACATCTAAATTCCTCCCTCCCAATGTAAAACACCAATACAGAGACCTACTCAAATAGTATACAGATGTTTTCGCCTGGTCCTATGAAGAGCTTCGAACGTATGATACTTCCATAATTGAGCACAAGATACCGTTGAAGCCCGGGGTCAAGCCTTTTAGGTAAAAGCTCAGGCAATTTAACCCCATTTTGTTGCCCGTCATTGAAAAGGAAGTTAAGAAGCTTTTAGATGCGAAAATAATTGTACCTCTAAGGTACTCAGACTGGGTGGAAAATTTGGTCCCTGTCAGAAAAAAGAATGGAGAATTGTTGTTTTCAGATTTCTGTGGTGAGTAGTTTCGAGATTAATTGCCGGATAATCCACAGTTGGTGTCATTTTTGTCATCGACGTTTCGAATCCGAATCGGGATTCATCATCAGGACTAATCGTCAGTTACAAAGCTTGCTGATCTTCGTCAATTAATAGTCCTGCATCTACTATTAATTGACGAAGATCAGCAAGCTTTGTAACTGACGATTAGTCCTGATGATGAATCCCGATTCGGATTCGAAACGTCGATGAAAAAAATGACACCAACTGTGGATTATCCGGCAATTAATCTCGAAAGAATGGAGAAATCAGGCTGTGTGTGGATTTCTGGAATTTGAACATGTCCTCTCTTAAGGATAATTATCTGCTTCCCAAAATGGACCATGTCCTGGAAAGGGTAGTTGGAGCAAATCGAATGTCTATGATAGATGGGTTTTCTGGGTACAACCAAATCGCCATGAACGAGCTAGATAGAGAAAAAACCGCTTTCACCACACCATGGGGTACATTCATGTATGATAAAATGCCTTTTGGTTTGATGAATGCAGGTGCTACATTCCAGCACGCTATGGACATCGCTTTCATCGGATAAAGAGACAAGTTCGTAGTAATCTACCTTGACGATTTGACAGTTTTCTCTAAAACCGATGAAGAACATTTGATCCATTTAAAACAGACTTTCGAAAAATGCCACAGGTATGGCCTATCTTTGAACCCAAAGAAATCACATTTCGCTATGCAGGAAGGTAAGATTCTGGGGCATATCGTATCTAAATATGGGATCAGGATCGATCCTAAGAGGATTGAAGCAATACAAACTATCAGGATTCCTAGAAACGTAAAAGAAATTCAATCTTTCTTAGGCACAATAAATTTTTTACGAAGGTTTATACCAAATTTTGCTGAGATTGTCAAATTGATCACAGGAATGTTGAAAAAGGATAGCAGAGTAAATTGGACGACCGAGGCTAAAGCGTCGTTCGATCATATTAAAAAATTCATCAGCGAGGCACCAGTGTTAGCAAGCCCAGATTACTTGAAAGATTTCCTCATTTTCTCGTTCGCTTCTGAACATACTATCGCCGCGGTGTTGCTGCAAAAAGATGATGAAGGCTTTGAATGCCCGATCGTGTTTTTTAGCAAGAGCCTTAGAGACGCCGAACTAAAATATGATATAATAGAAAAACAGGTG
>JASDQU010505284.1:22480-36782 GCA_032191745.1 Picea mariana | reverse complement strand
AAACGTATAATAAAAAGGTTCAACTTGGCTACTACATTGCACTCACAATCACATTGGCAAATGATATCAAGAAGAATTTGATTATGAAATGTGTAATAAAAAGGCTCAACTTAGATACTACATTGCACCTATGACTACATTGATTGGTTGCACTAAGACAAAGAATTGTGAATGATGTAGTAGTGCCGATTCCAAGACTCGACAAGCCTTCTAAATATTTTTCGAGTACTCTTAGGTAATTCATTCATGTGGAAGAAACATGGTGTCTATGAGTCATGACCACACAACTTTATCCTTAATATTGAAGAGCAATATTATAATTAGATGTAATACCAAAACTAAAGAAAATTTGATTTCTACCAACAAAACTTGAAAAATTATTAGTCACTCCTAGTAGTTTTTACTTTAATTTATCTACCACAAGTCAAGCATAAGACTTCGATGGAAACATAGATCTTCTATGTCATTCAACTTGCACACAGAATTAGTTGGACATGAGTGCCTATGTACTATCAAGTACAATATGCTACTCTAAGTGCACCATTACCCAATGTATCCCTTTAATCTATATCACTCCTAATAAATGATGAATTAAATAATAGATCCAAAAATTCCAAATAAGGGGAACACAATCGCTATCCCTTTAATCTATATCACTCCTAATAAATGATGAATTAAACAATAGATCCAAAAATTCCAAATAAGGGGAACACAATCGTTCTGCATTGCTAATAATAAATAGGGTGATTTACTATAAACATAGGTAGGTCATTTTAAATATCAAACTCATGGTTCCATATGAGAAAAAGAAAATATCCATCCTCGTTAGAGATGATACTGGTTGCAGGAAATGAAAGGTCTCATGGGTGTGACTTATCTTTTGGAGGCACTCAATGAATTTCACAAGTTACTAGGTTGGCATTATCAATATCCCACTATTATTGTATGTGGGTAGAAGGAGTTGCATGCCTTTTGAATAAGAAATATAAATAACATTTTTATTCTTAGGAGTCAAGGGGAGGGGGTTCAACACTAGTAGTTTTCCAATACATCTGTCTTTTCTTAGGAAGCCACAACTAGATCAAAAGTAATTAGTTGAAGATCAGTAGGTTGAGGTAATGGGTGACTAGGCCATTACCAAAACACTACATCTTGTAACCCTCTCCAAGCAATCTTGAAGCTTTGAAGCTCTGTAAGTAGTTGACTATCATCATAAATATCGAAAATATCAAGTTCAGTAACTCTTCCATAAGAATTACAGGTGACTCCAGTCTTGTTGTAGTTATTTACATTATATACATGTCAATAGTTTAGATGGCCTGCAAGATCTATTAGATGGGATTTGAATGCTAGCTTCTTCCTCCCCTAGCAATGCTCTTTCCAATGAAAATGACTCAAGTTGCTTATCAATAGATTTCCATTTACAAGTAGGGTATATACATTGTAGTGTTTTCTCTATGTGTATTGCTTGTTTCTGTAAAACATTTTTAGAATATTGTAATGGTTCATGGGTTAGATATTATGTTCCCTAAATTTTCTTTGAAAGCAACTAAATATGATAAAAATACTATAACAAATTATAAATCCTTGAGTTGTGAAGTATGGGTATCTGAGCACCAACTCTAATAAAATGGTTCTTAAAACAAAAGGTTTTGCATATTAAGGTTTACCTAGAGCAATGCCAATAAACCCTGACACGTAGTTCCAAGCACCTTTTCAAATTTGTATAACTCTCTCATTCTAAACCATTCCCACTTGTCGATCACTACTCCTCCACATACCTTTGGCAACTCTATCAAACTAACCCAACATATAAATTCGTTATAATGATTAAAGCTTATATGAAATCTTGAAATCTTAAATTTGTGATTTCAATACTTTAAAGATGAAGAAGAAAACTATGGCGATCAATTCCCTGATGCATACAACGAAACATTCTTTCATAGCATCATTGACACATTCTTCGAAATCGAATGTCCTTATTAAGGACGATTATTCTTCGTCCAAAGAACAAACTATGATAACATTGCCTCCTTGTAATCTTTCATGTGGGGACACATTTTAACAAATATGGATCTCAAATTGATGGAGTGAACGATGCTATTATTTGGATTTGGGGAGGGTGACATGCATTAGAATTTAGAGTCAAGACATTTGATTTATTTTGTTTATAGTTAATGATGGAGCTTGTAGCAATTCATTCTAGAGAAAGACTAGCTTATCCATATATCTAGGTCTTTCTATAGGATTAATACAAGATGAACCCATGGAGGATTTGAGTTCAAGCACTAGGCCTTTAGTGCTTAATTCACATTGTAAAGTTCATTGTTTTTTCCATTTAATACATGTTGAGAGCTTAGCAAGCAATTTGTTTGACCTCAATTACCTATATGAATTGAGTGCCTCAATATGCAAGAAAACGTTTTTGAAATTTTCTTAGTTGTCAATGTTCTCTATGCCTTTTATAAGAATGCACACCTGCTCAACAATTCAAAATTGTAAACTTTATAGAAAATAGAGTCATATAATTCAGAAGGGCTCCATGAATCAATATTTGTTTACTTCCTGTCTCTATTATTATGAAACAAAGTTTACAAATTTTCAACAATAACAACACTAAAGTAAATAACACTTTTATGATAAGAAGTATACAATATAGATATCAAAATTTGAACAAAGTTTGCTTCTTTATATTTCAATCAAATATCCTAAATCCTTCCCGAGGGGCATGCTGATGAATCATCACAAACATAACTCTATTTATTTTGGACTTTTATAAACATCTAAAATAATTTAGAACAATTGAAATTTGAGAAATGTTGAGATAACAACGTGAATGCAAAGACACTAAGGACTGTGTCCAATTCTAGTTTATTATTAATACTTGTTCATTGAGATATTTGTATAGTCAAAATCTTTCTAACAACTAAAATAAATAAGAAAATCCTTGAAGACATTTGGCATAGTGATCCAAATATCATTTGGATTTACATTTTGTGAGTGGCATATTACTTAAGTCTTTCAATTGTGTTTTTCCTTCCTTCATGGTGGAGCACAATTCCAATTGAGGGAGATCAACAAAACAATGTAGTATCCTACAATGGTATCCATCTTGAGGAGATTAACAAAACAATGTTTCTATTTTATTATTTTATAGATATCACAAAAAAAAATTATTTTTTTAATAGTAAAAGGTATTTTTTTTTCAAAATAATTTTTATTGATTTTTAAGTAAACAAAATGCATCTTTCTCTTTTTGTTGATTTATATGTTTGCTCAAATTTATGATGGAATTATTGTAGTGATGTTTTACTGGTTTTTAATTTTTTTTTTAAGTAAATGGATAGTTTCTTATTATTTACTTCTCTAGTTCAAACAATTAGAAAAGAAATGTTTTCTTCTCTACCTAGATTCAAATTGTGATTGTGAGACATTTTTCTATTTGTAAGTCAATTATTATTATGATATATTTTACTTTTTATAAATTTATAAAAAAATTATTGTTGTTAAAGCTATAAACCATATAAAATTATCTTTCACTTATAAAAAAGAATAAAAAAATATTTTTTTATAATTTTTTATTATTATTATAAAAATACTTTATTTTAATTATTACACTTAAAAAAATATACAATGAAAATTGGTTGGGACAATTCATCAACTTTTCATATGTATGTCCATGTGAATATAACTATTATTTAAATTTAAACATATTAAGTGCCATGGAATAAAATAAATTTATTAATTCGTACTTCAAATTTATGAAGTCTCAAGCTGCATATCTCTATTGAGAAGTTCGAAGATACATATTTCCACTATGAAGTTTGAAGATGTACATTTTTTATAAATGACATCTTAGTTAATATAAAAGTTTAAAATTTGTAACTTTCAATTTAACAATTATAAGGCGCATGTCAAGCCTAATGTTAGATTACGATTAGATGGGTCTACATAAAAATAGGAAAGGGTAAGTATAGTTGGGTGCAGCTTGAAGCTATATGCTCTTTACCACGAAGGTATATGGATGAAGTTTGAAAGGTGTATGATAAAGTTGTGTTAGTAGGTCCATGCTAGACAAGGTTTGATGTGGTACCATAGACCTTTGATTTGTAATACAAGTTAATAGGTTGTTATATCAGAGCTTAGATCATACAACGCTATGATTGAAAATATTTGCATCATGCAATATTTTTCATTGAATCTAAAATAGATATTATTTTGTTTATGTATTTACATTACTTTAATAAAATGTTTGGAAAAACAACAAAAGATAATTAAGTGGTTGGTGGAGAAGGGAAGATTACAATTTTTTTAAGCAACACAAAATGACAAATATTATAGTGAAAGTATTAATGTCATAGATTACAAAAATTGCTTGAGTGCACAAAGCATGGATAGATCATGGAGGTAACATAATTTCCCAGTATGTCATTATTTTAGTTATCAAAAAAAAATTTTGTATATCAAACACATATTAATTAGAGATTGTTTTCATTTATTTTATCAAGTCAAAGATTGAGAACCAAGGTTATCTAAAAAAGTGTCTAAAATATTAGGGGCTAAATTTGGTTCATGGGCTAATTTTCCATGGTTTTTCCCAAAACAAAACTCATCATTCTAAAAATGATTCGCCCAAATTCTATGGGATAAAATTATTTTATCTTAAAAATCTCCCAAATTCTATAGGATAAAATTATTTTACCTTAAAAATCGCCAAAATTTCAAACTATATAAAATCCTTAGAAATTTGAAAATTTTTACAAAAATATCTCCAAACATTTTATGGTTGGCATATGAAGGATTAGTAAGATCCGCCAAGGTTTTTACATTTTAAAATAAATTTCCCTCCTTAAAATCATCCCTGGATATGATGCTTGTGGATTGACTCATAAAAACATATCATACAATATATAGTAGATAGCTTAACAATAAATAAGCATGAAAATAGGTAGCCAAACATAACAAAAAATACACCAAAGGACGCAAGATTAACTAGCCTTGACTAGACCCTCAACTTGAGCATTGAGCTTCTTAGTAATGAGCACTCTCCTAGTATGAAGATCGAGCAACCTAAAAATATCTTTACGAAGCATTGCCTAATATTTGGTGATAGGCTCGAGGGTTATCTCAAGAAAGTTTAGCATGTCGAATACATGGTCTCTCTATTTCTTTGTGCATCAATCTGAAACAACTGGGAAGTCCTTGGTGTGCCAATGCATCTCCAAATCCTGCTTGACAAGGGTGTTCCTTTCAATGGTATGACTAGGGTCCTTAAGGTGACACATGAAGGTTCACCTTCAACCCAACCAACCTATTTCCCCTTTAGTTTGGCTTCCTTCTCAAGTTGCTTTACCTCTTTATAATGTCTGTGATTAAAAACAAAGTGCAAATCAACATTCATCATTTCACATTTGGAAAGAATTCCTTTATTGAATATAGAGGAATGATCCTTAACAACAATTTGCATATGCATGTAGGAGCCTGAACCTTTAGAATTAAAAACCAGGGTGACTTCCCTAATGCATCTTTGCATCTTTTCCATTGCATATTGACCTACTTCTTAATATTCCTTCATGCTTTTTGGAGGTAAGTTTATATTTTAGCTTGGAGAGAGAGGGGGTGCTCATCCTTACCCAAGTCATCAACATTCTCCTAGGATTAGGTTGTCATGATCCATCCTCCCCCAATGCTTGTACACTAAATGGAATGCCTTACATGGAGAAAAAAGTAATGGTTTCCTATAAAGAATCCAAGGCTCCAAGATGATAAGAGTGCAACGATAAGAGAAGTTTAACTTACCATTGAAATATGTGTTCCTTGACTGCTCGTAGCTAACAAGAGAAACCGTGCCTCAACTTTCCATAATACTAATGTATACAACCCACTTGAAGCCATAATGACAAAGATCTTCATATTAGGTTGGAATACTAAGTAGAGCTTAGCAACTTCCACAATCATGTGATTTTCATCATTTAAGAATATGGGTATGCATCTACTATCCTCCAACCACCTATCCTTAACATAACCCACTTATCACTCCAGTGTCACTCCATCCGGAATAAGATATTTATTTTTTTATAAATATATGTAAAACCTTTATATTACCCCCCAAAAGAATTACAAACAACACTACCATTGATATGAACTTAAACTTAGTCCATGGATTTAGTATAAACAGTACCACTTTGTACAACTTTTACCTCGTTAGTCCTTACATACGGGCATTATTTTATTTATTTATTTGTATTTTAATTAAGTTGTAATTTTTTTCCAAGTTTCCAACATTTCTAAACAATTGTTAATAAAATGTTTTTTCTAAAATTCAAAATATTATTTAATTATTCTTTGATTGAATAAATAAAAGTCATAAAATGTTTTTTTTTTTTTAAATTCAAAATATTATTTAATTATTCTTTGATTGAATAATGAAAAGTCAAAAAAATTGATGCGATATGTTTATCATTTCGAAACCACAAAAAAGAATTATAATATAATTTTTATAGAAAAAAAAAAAATACAATGCACAATTTTTACAATGTTATTGATACGAAGGTAAGTGTGATTTTTTTATTAATCTTTTAATTTATGATTTGAAAATTTGAAAAATAAATATATGTCATAGAATTTAACCCGTGAAGCACTCAACTACAATTAAATATTTTTATATTTATATGTTTCAAATGATGAGTAATAATAATTTAATATAAACCATTTCATTTTAATATATAAATTCAAATAAATTATATTTTTTATTAAAAAATTTAAAAAATACAATGTACAATTTTTTGCAATGTTCAATAAAATTTATTTAAAGGCAAGTGGTGATGATGGTGATAATGATGATGACCATGATGATGATGAACGTTCACTTAGACCTAAATTGGTCTATTAGATCTTAAGAAAATTAAGAGATTACTTGGATTTCTTTGAAATGTTATTTCAATGCTTGAAAAGCATTAAAAGAAGTGTTCCAAGATCACTAAAGTTTTGACAACTTATAAGGTTAGGAAAGCTGGTATCGTGACAAATATTTTGAAATTGAGATCTAATTTGATCTAATTTGGGTATATGCAGGATACTCTAGGAGAAAGTGCTTTTACACTCAACCACAATTATATTGACATACTCAAAATAATTAGTAATAATAATTTAATATAAACCATTTTATTTTATTATATAAAATTTCAAGTTCAAAGTAACAAAATTTTTAAACGTACTAATAACTTTTATTCTAACTTTAAATTTTAATATCATAAAGTATTTAGTACAATGATTAAGTTATTTTAGTATATGTTAAGGCCCTAACACTCATTTATTATTAGTTTATTAGTTATGATTAGGTCGACCTAGTGGTACGTTATATAATTCTCACTTTATCTCTTATTTATAATAAAGGATAATAATTTGTATAAGCATCTCATCTTGTCTTCTGAATTGCACATATTGGAGGTCTCCCCCTCGAAGTGGACTATATTCATTGAATTTTTGTCATTTGTAAGGCATTGGATCGTAACATTTGGTATCAAGAGCATCAGTCCTAGGGTTTTGTTGCTTCAAGTGATTCATCTTGGAATTTCATTGTAATTTTTTTTGGGGGGGATGCTTCAAACAATGAAATTTGGAGGTTACTTATGAGACATATCATAGTATGTCTGATAAAAATTTCAAGTTTTGGTTTGCTATACTTTCGGAGATACAATTCCTATGTAATATAGGGTTTGTGACTCATCCTGGAATCAATTTTGAATGAGTCATCTTGGAATTTTTGCTATAACTTTTTTCTGGGAAGTTTTGATAGTGAAATTTTGTGGAGACTAAGGAGAAATTTCATAATACATGTGGTCAAAATTTCAGGTTTTGGTTCACTATACTTTCATAGATATAGTCCATGGAAGACAAGGTTTATGACTAATCCTGAGATCAATTATCTTAGCATTTTTGTTGTAACTTTTTTTAGTAAAGTTTGAGACTTCAGAATTTTCAGAATCTTGAGTTGACATTGTGAAGCACATTTGGAAAATTTTTGAAATTTTGACTCTTTATATTTTATGATATAATGCTTATGGAAGTTAAGGTTTTTGTATAGTTATTTTATGGTGATTTTAAGAGATTTTTCCATGGTTAGCAAGCTCATTTAAAAAAATAATATAGATGTGTTCCAGTGTCTTTAAATAACACATGAAATACACATGGTTTCACGTGGTTAGAAACACATGGTTTCCTGTGGTTAGAAACACATTGTTTCACCTGGTTGGAAACCCTTGTAGACATAATCTCACTTCCATGTACCTTTGGATATATAGGAAGTCCCCTAGATATACATGAAACTAGCGTTAGATAAGCTATTCGACCATCTTGTTGCTATAGTACACTAAGAACAACACTCGAGAAGACCGCTCTCTATTACCTAGGTAGTCAGGTAGTACGAAAAAGGGAATGATTGAGCCTCCTTAGTTAGTGCCCTGAGATATTGGGTCAAGTACTGTTGTTGGACCCCACACGTATATCGAAGAGCTATATCACCTAATACTCCTTTTTCCTTAGGACCCAATAAATTTTTCCCATGAATCCAAAGAAAGATCCAAAATTTACTTCACTAATTAAACTTCTAGAAATATACTCCATGACTCGTGAAGAAAATGAGGAGATACAAAACCAGCTATCCAAATTGGAGAGTCAACTCAATGAATTGAATGATAGGTCAATGAAAAAGGTTGATTTGATGACTACTCAAACAAAAATAGAAAGGAAGATGGGTGAAAATATGGAACAGATGGAAAATAACATGGAAAATTTGATGGATAAAAGATGGAAGAATTGCACAATTCCATTTTACAAACCTTAGATGGGAGGCTTCCTAAAAGTGACAATGTGACCGAAGAGACTCATGAAAATAAATGTAGTATTCATGTTGAACAACATGTTAGTAATAAGCAATTTTCAAGTGGATTTAACTCTAATAATAAAGTTAATTATGGTGTGGGTTCTAAAGGTGTCAATTTTCCCAAGATTGAATTAAATAAGTTTTATGGAACATAAGTCTTTACATAGGTGAACCAAATAGAGAAATAAATTGAATTGCATAATATTATGGATGATAAGAAAAGGATTTTAATAGCAAACTTGTACTTTGAGACAAAACCCTATCAATGTTGTAAATGGGTACTCAAAATAAATCCCCATTGTTATAATTATACTTGAAGTTTATTTACAAGAGACTTAGAAGCACAATATGGAAAAGTTAGGGAACAAAACTACTTTAGTGAATTGACAAGAATCAAGCACTTAGGTGATATTGAAGATTATAATTCAAGATTTCAGATGGTGGCCACAAGGGTGGATAGCATAAGCGATGAACATGTGTTGGAAGCTTACATGGGTGGATTATAGGAATACATTAAACATGAGTTTTTCTTAAATAATCCTGAAAGTATTATGGAGGCTATGCAATTTGCTCGTCATAATCAAGACAAAAATAAAGATACAAATAAGTCTACCACCGGAACATATGCATGAAATATAGATAGATTTGGGGTCATAGGGAAACCATACCTCAACCTAGTCGAATATCACCAAAGGAAATGGAATAAAGAAGAGAACAATGATTATGCTTTAACCTACTCGAATATCAACAAAGGAAATGGAAGAAAGAAGAGAAAAATGACTATGCTTTGGTTGTAATAAAAAATGGTCAAAAGGGAATAAATTTCAAGAAACAAAATTGTTTACCTTGGAGAATAATGATGAATAGTGCTGGAAATATTGTTTTCATTGATGTCAAAGACATGGGGCAGACTAGATATGTCCAAGATAATTCTTGCAAGATGGAGATTGTTGGAAACATTGTTTTTGGATTATTGATGCTCAATTTGGATACCCTATATTTGAAGGAATTTTTATCTAGATAGCTAGCTCAAATGGGAGCATAGGATATATGGTTGGGAATATTATTCCGATACCTTTCCAACAGTATATGTAATTTCCTCTAACTCCATGGGAATGAGGAGATGTGATTTTTTTTGTCCAACAACTTAGCTAGAAAATTTAGGTCGGCTCAACTAGTCTTTATAGGTCGACCCTGAAAGTGAGGACATAAATACTATAAATACATGATAGATTTGCACATTTGTATTGCAACCAAACAATATATCAAGTTTGAGGTGTGCTAAAGGAGTTGGGGTGTCTTTTTGGGATATAAAGGTGTTCTAAAGAAGTCCGAGGGGTTTTCTTGGGATTTTCTTGTTCTTAAGGTGCGCTATGAAGGACTGAAGGTATGTGATGTTTCAATGTGCGTTGATTGTCTATGGAATGAAGCATGTAGGTGAAGTTAGAAGTACTATGTGTATGAATATCTTGGATTGGTGTCTACACATATCTTGTTGAGTTGGTGCTCAATTGAGGGGATTGGTGTCTCTAGTAGGTTGGTGCCTACATGTATTGTTGAGATGGTTCTCAATTGAGGAGATTGGTGTCTCCCGTAGGTTGGTGCCTACATATTGTTGAGTTGGTGCTCAGTTAAGGAAATTAGTGTCTCTAGTAGGTTGGTGCCTACAATATTTGTAACAGTAGGTCGGTGCCTACAAACAATTATAAAGATAAGTTTTATGGTTTTCTCCTGAATGGGTTTCCAAATTAAACTCTGTGCATTGTGATTTGAGTTTATATGTGATTATTGTTTCTAATCTAATAAATGGTTGATGAATGGTTAAATAAATTTAAAAGTATATTATATTGATTCACTACCCCCCCGTCTCAGTATAAGCATAAGTTCAACAAAGAGGAAATGGAGGAATCTATACAAAGATATGATGAAGAAATTGTGAACTTAAAAGAGCCGAAAAAAGATGTAGAAATTATGAACAAAAGTGAGAGATGTGAAATATTTGTTCATGCATTGGCAGGTTTGTCAGCGCCTCAAACCCTTAGGACTACATGATACATTAAGAATGAAAGGGTCATAGTGCCTATTTACTCAAGGAGCACCCATAACTTCATTGATAAAAGATGAGCAAAGAGCCTTAATTGTTTTGTTTATCTAGTGACAAATTTTCAAGTTTTGGTTGCTAATGGAGGTATTATTGATTGTGGAGGAAAATGCCTTAACATTAAACTTAATATGGGAGAATATAACTTAGAAATCCTGATGTATTCCATTCCCATTGGAGGTGTAGATGGTGTTCCGAGGATTAAATGGTTGAGAACATCAGGTACAGTTTCTAAAAATTATAAGTAATTATTCATGAGATTTGAAATGGAAGGAATTCAATATGAACTCAAAGGGTTAAAATCTGCACCTTCTTAGGTCATCAACTCTCACATAATGGAAAAACTCCTAAAAAAGGGTTGTAGAGGAGTTCAGGTTAGACTTTATTCTATGGAAGTAAAGCAAGAAGATGAAAATATTCCATAGGAAGTAAAATGCACCTTGGAAAAGCACCATAGGTTATTCTAGGAAATTCCTAAAGGGCTAACTCCATCTAGGGATCATGAACATCAAATTGAAATAATACCTAGAAGTACTCCTCCTAATAAAAGGTCTTATAGATATCCTCATCAACAAAAGGGGAATATTGAGAAAACAATACAAGACATGATGAATTCAGTTATTATTCAACCAAGAAGGAGTTAATTTTTAGCTCCAGTAGTGATAGTCATAAGAAAAGATAATTATTGGAGGATGTGCCCCGATTATAGAGATCTAAAAAAATCATCATAAATGATAAATTCCATATTCCAAATATTGATGAGCTATTAGATTAGCTTCATGGAGTGGTTGATCTAGGTGGATATCGGTGGCCACCCACCTCTTCCACTGACTCAACAATTCTCTATCTTCTTTGTAGTTTTTCTACATTTTTTGGGTCCCAAACTTTCGGGGTCGTTTTAAGGCCCTAAACGTTGTCTTTTGGACATTCAGGGGGCCAAGAGTTGCCATTGAAATACCCTATCCCTAGCCAAAAGTTATAATCCTCATATAGTTCTTTCCAAAGAGTTATCATGCCCCTGAAACGAAGATCATATGCAAAAGCTATGCTCTTGATAAGTTGGCGAATTGACTAACCACCTCGAGCTCGCAATACTTTTGGTGTTTCATCTTCTAGGGTTAGGGTTTTTGCCTCTTTGTTTTTTAGTCTTCATGATAAAAGGCCATTTTTTTCCTCTTTGTAATTAGCTTTTGTGAATGATCATAGCCGACATCTCTTTCTCTTTATAGATAAGCTACTACCATTCTAGCTAGTTTGTGTTCTAAAATATTCTACTATTTTATTCATTAATAGAAGTTGGGTTTCACTGTATTTTTGTACTCTATGTATTTTTATGTGTGTTCCATTTCGTTCTCAATACAATTCAAATTAATGGTATTAGAGCAATATACTCATTGTTATTTCTCGGTGCATGTCCCCGACGAGGTAAAGATATAGAGAGTTGGGTCTCGAGCTAATTTCACTTGGGGACGATCGCTCTTGTCGACCCAAGAAACATCCCATGGCAGAAGGAAAGAGAGATGATGAAGAAATATATCCTATCAAGATGTTTCTCAAGGAATCCCTCACGTGATAGAGGAGTGAGATGATGGACAACTTCACCCAAATCCTTCGATGACTACCGACAACAGGTGAGGCACCTTCAACAAGCAACCATTTTGAAGGTGTGACACCCTTCAAGGTACAAGTTAAATTTTAAATCCAGATAGATGCAAACGCTTTGGAAAAATGGTTAAATATATTAGAGGGTTATTACTCTGTTCAAATCTTTTCCGACACTGAAAAGATCGCCTTCGCACTCCTTAAATCCCTTCCCCGTGTCAAATATTAGTGGGAAAGTTACTGGGAGAGACACAATGAGGATGACTCTATGAAATCAAGGAGAGGACCCACTTGAGTGGCCTTTGTTAATTCCCTTAAGGAGGAATTATACCCTGTTGGAAACTGTGATGACCAATACACAAGATGGAGGACTTTGCATCAGGAGAGAGACTAGATAGTGTCAGAGTACACCAACATCTTCCATACGTTACGCTCAAAGTTGGGTATCAGAGACTCCAAGTGACACATGGTTTTGAAGTACCACAATGTCCTACACATGTTGTTATAGCAAGATTTGCCTCACCCTATGAAGTCTTGCACAAAAGGCCTTTTTTCATTTCCCCATGCAAAATTATCAGCCATGTTTGTAAAATCCAAAGCTAAAAATACAAACTTTTCCACATGTATGCACCTTGCCTACTATACAAAATGTGTATACGTAGGCTACACCACTACAGCCCGCGTACATCAGGATTTGTGCCAAAAAATGAAAATTAATGTCGGGTTTCCATGTCACGACAAGAGATCTATGATCCTTGGCCTTCAATATACTAGAAATGTTCTGAATCGACCCTTCAGTTCCATTTGAAGGCTATAAATGGGCCAATTCCAAGCTATGGAAAAGAGGAAAAATAATTCAACTTTGAGAGGAAAGTTACTCTAGAGAAATTATTTACTTCATATTGAGTCTGCATCCCTTTGTCCTTTAAGTTTGAACACTGTGTTCAGCCCCCAAGCTCTTCCCTTATTGATTGAGAACCTCATTGTCTCTCTTCTATGAGCTTGCCTTTGGTGGAGGATTGAAGTGGTGGAGGCCCAGCTGGAAGGAACTTAGTTTCTCGATTCCGAACCGTGCCGACATGGATGTCTGTAATATTTTCATTTCTGCTGATCATTTATTAGTAGAAATACTTCTTTCCTGTCCAATTGATATCTTGCAAATATTTGAGTTATTATCCATGGGCATATTTGTTATGTATATTAATGGATTATGTTATCTAATGTGATAACCTTTTATATTATCACCATATGCTTGCTTTGCTTGGTTGTTGAGAACTAGTTGCATGTATATAGCTTTGGGTCAAAGTGCTCAACGATGGACTTCATTGAACATTTGGATGAGGTAGGCCTCTTTCTTATCTCGCTTGCATATTGGTTTATATAGCATGTTTTTGGGATAGAGTTGATTTCTGCAGTCATTTCCGTCTGTTGTGGTTTACCCTAGCCATAGAGATTTTTTTCATGTATCCTTTGTCTGCCATGTCGGTTCCTTTGAACACTTCCTCCATGATGGGTCCTCATGTATCCCCGGGTATTTCATACAGGGAGAGTTATTTTTATGGTTCGGGCTACCCTCTTTATGGAGCCCCTTCACAACGGGGCAACATATATCCTCACTTGAATAATTCTTATCATACCTCTGTCTCTTCGAAGACTTCAATGATGATGCCTGTACAAGCCTCTTTGGACCAATTTGACAAAGGATACTATCTTTT
>JASDQU010505283.1:49999-63990 GCA_032191745.1 Picea mariana | reverse complement strand
ACATTTTTCCAAAAATGCATGATATACCAATGAATCCACATCGATCCATCTTCATCATGTATCAATGACAACTCATTGATCCATCTTCATCATATAAATGACAAGTCATTGATCCATATTCATCTATGCATTCTCATCAAGGAAAATACATATTATATTACATCAATCAATCAATCCTTTGACATTAATCAATCACTTGACATCAATCAATCAAACCATTGGCATCAACGACAACATGATACAATGACAATCAACTATATGAGTAAGCGACAAGTAGTCATAGCCTTTTCAACAAAAGAAATTGAATACATGGAAGCCACTGAAGGAAGCAAAGATGCAGTATGGCTACAATGACTGTGTTCAAGGATCAATTTTGACTAGAGATATATGGAGATAAATTATGAGATTCAAAGAAAAATATTCATGGTAAATAAGCCAACTTATCATTCCAAGACTAAGAACATTAATGTACAATACCATTTCATAAGATATATAGTCGAAAGAAAAAAGGTTTTGTTGAGAAATTAGACATGTTGGAAAACATAGTAGACTCTTTGACCAAATTTGTGAGTGTTGTAAAGTTCTCTTGGTGTAGAGTGGAAATGGGTGTTGTTTTCCTGGGTCTGTGAACAAAATTTTAGGAAACTCCTCATTCAACAAAGAAGACAACAAGTGGTAGAATGTTGGTTTGTTATATTCTTTGTAGTGAAATTCTAGTCAAGGTGGATCGACTGGGAGTGAAAGTTGAAGGTCGAAGTAATCAACCACTAAATTTGAAGTTGAAAGTGATAGACAAAAATTTGATAGGTTAGTCAATAAGAGGTCGACAAGAGGTCATGTGGAAATTGACTAAAGATCAAATGGATTTTGACTATTAATATGACTAGGAGTCAACTGTAATCAAATCTCAAGATTCACAGGATTTATAGCCAATTATCTGCATGGATCTGTAACCTCTTTTGGGAACCTTTATTTAGGCTTTTTCCTACTATAAAGCCTATAAATAAGGAATGATGTAATTATGTAAAATCTGACCATAAATTAGTAATTGTGAGATCAATCTTGGATGTTCCTGCTAATGTTAAGTAGAGGTAAGTCAAATTGGCTACAGGGTTGTTCTTGTGCTAAGAAAGGAGGTATGATATCAATTGTGTCTTAGGTTTATACCAAGGTTAGATATGTAATGTTTTATTCTGAATGAATAAGTAAACAAGAGAGAAAGACACTCAAGGAATGTTGGTTTTCCCATTTTGGTTTCTAGGGTAAAAATGTTCATGTACTGTGTGATTGTTTTGCCATTTATTTTCTAGATTAAATCTATCTTCTCTTATTCTAATATGTTTAGGGTGGAAGTATGTTTTTCTAACAAGTTCGATCATCCTTGTCAAGCCAACTCGATAGCACGGATTTTGTGGATTCGACCTTAACAACCGATGGTTACATGTGGACAAGATCTTCCAGATTTTATTGAATTTGGTCATATGTTGAGGCTATAAATAACATACCCCTTGGGTCATTATCATCATGAAAAAAATATCATGCAAATCAATATCTGCAATATGAATTGTGATGTTCTGATCATAGTGCACTTTGATTAAGTGTTTTTATGGTGTATTTAGACACCACCTTTTTTCTTTGCATATTTTTTCTCCTCTTAGATTATCTACAATGCTATGTTTTATGTTTCATGTCGTCTTCCACCCTATTCCCCAACAATTGTCCCGAAATCCTTGCAAGACACGTGGAGTCATGATCCAGAACATTTTAATAGAATTTACACTCTCTGTGAGTTACAACGTTGGTGTTGCAACATTGTGTGTTATAGCACAAGTATTGTAGAAATGATGTTACAACATGGGTGTTATACATAGTGTTACAACATGGGTGTCACAGCAATGTGTTACAACATTGGTGTGACAACAATGTGTTACAACACTGTTGTTACAACATTGATGTTACAAGAACATGTAATAGCATTGGTATCATAACAACACTTATTTATCCCTACAATTTATTAATTTTAAATTGAAATGATTTTTTGGTTGATATGGATTACTTAAGCACAAATATGTTCTTGCATCAGACATCCTTGGTAAGAAAAACACATGAGATCTAGCTCATGTGGATGCAAATATATATTCTACAAAGGATGAAGATCCTCATAGGTGTGCTTGATCATTTTCAGAAACCCATGATGCATATTCAAAACCCTTGTTTCTCCATTTAACTATATATTCATAATATTCATTATTCTAGGTCCTTTTGCTAACCCTCTTCTCCAAGATTTTCTCTAATTATTTAGTTGGTTTAACAAGTAGTTATTTCTTCCATTTAGCCAGGGTACTCTCTTCATCATGATATTCTCCCTCATGAAAATCATACAAGTCAGCCACATCGCATATTGGATAAATGTCCAAATCCTCTGGCTACTCTAAGTTATATGCATTATTACAAATATTTCTCAAATTTTGACACAGTCCAATTTTCTTGTAATTGAGTTTACTATACATACCTCTCGGAAACATATCTTTCCTCAAGTGTTCAATTAGTATCTCTCCTTCAAAAAAAAAAATTATTCTTCACAAATATACTCCCTATTTGTATCTAATATTACTTTGTTATTGTTTCTTCCTCTTAACCTACTCATACATTTCCTATATTCTCTGAGAAAAATCACTTGCATCAACACTCAATAAATCCTATTTGGAAACTTAACCAAATCAGTAAATCCTTTTTGTGATATGCCATAAACAATATGAAATGGACTCTTTCCTATAGATCTATTAATGGAATCATTGTAGGAAAATTCAACTTGGGCCAAGACCAAATCCTATTTTCTTAGCTTCTCTCCAATCAAACTCCTCAATAAATTCCCAAGACTCCAATTAACCACCTTGATCTATCCATCCATTTGTGGATGATGTGAAAAATTGTACAACAACTTCAATCCCATATTCTTCCAAAGTTTCCTTCAAAAGTGTCAAGAAATATCTTATCTCTGTAAGAAATTCTACTTCTTGGTATTCCATGTAACCGTACAATCCCTTTGAAAAACAAAACAACAAATTTAGTAGCATCAATGGTCTTCTTGCATGGTATGAAATGTTCCATCTTTGAAAACATGTGCACTGCAACCATCATAGAATCATTACCTCTCTCCATCCTAGGAATTCCCAAAATGAAGTCCATACTTATATATTCCCACGTCATCTCAGGTACCATAAGTGGTGTATATAACCCTGTTTTTTGACTCTTTCCTTTTGCTAGTTGGAAAATCCTACAACCCTCAACAAACGTTTTCACATCTTTGTTGATGCTAGACTAAAAGTATATTTCCTTCACCAACATTATGGTCTTATCAATGCCAAAATTTCCACCCAAACCTTCATTATGTAGCTCTCTAACAATATTTAGCTGCAATGAGCTCCATGTAATGCACAAAATTTGGTTCTTAAATAAGAATCCTTCTTGGATGTGAAAATCCAAATATGGTGTTTTGTCGATTCTCCAAGGTGCTTTGCATGATTTCCAAGCCTTTGAAAAATATGCATCATTTGCATACAACGCTTTCACACATTCCAATCTAACAACATCAACTGGAAAATTATTCAATAACAATATTCTCTTCCTTAGTGAATATTCAACTTTACTCGACTTTCCAGATCCGTGTTTCAAAACAATTGAGCAAGTTTTCAAAAATTATACCCATTTGGAATTTTTTTTATTTAACTTTCCTTGATTATTGATTTACTACAACACCTTATGATCAGTAAATATGAAAAACTCTTTTGGTAGCAAGTAATGTCTCCATTTATTCAAAGCTTGTACAATAGAATATAAATATTTATCATAAATAGAGTACTTATTCTTAGCATCATTCAATTTCTTGTTGAAGAATGAAATCAACCTTCCTTCTTAGCTCAAAACATTGCCAATTGTTGAACCACTTGCATCACCATCTACTTTAAACACTTTATTGAAATCTAGAAGCACCAAAACTATCTTTTTAATTACCTTTTTCTTCAAGTCTTAAAATGACTTCATGGTTGTTGTTGTCCACTTGAAAATACCCCCTTTCATGCATTCATTAAGTGTTGCACAAATCTCACTGAAATTTTGGATAAATTTCCTACAAAATGTCACCAAACCATGGAAATGTATCAGATCAAATGTACACTTAGGTGTTGTCCATTCCAAAATAGCCTTTACCTTTTCAAAATCCATCTTCAAGCCTTCATTTGAAATCACAAATCCCAAGTAGACTAAATTCCTTCATAAATGTACATCTCTTCAAATTTATCAACAATTTATCTTCTCCCATTTGTTGTAACACCTTTCTCACATGCTCCAAGTGTTATTCTTTAGTTTTACTGAAAATAAAAATTTCATGTACGTACATGAAAAGAAACTTTCCCAAAAATGGTTTCAAAACTTCATCATAACTCTCATGAATGTGCTAGGGTCGTTGGTTAACACAAATGACATGACTAGTCACTCAAACAACCTATCCCTCAACTTGAACATTGTCTTCCATTCACCACTTTCCTTTATCTGAACATGATGATACCCAATATTCAGATTGATATTTTAAAAGTACTTGGCCCCACTCAAATAATCCATGTGGTCATCCATACTTGGCAAGGGAAAAATGTACTTAATAGTAATCTTGTTAATAGCTTGTGAATCAATACACATTCTCCATTCACCCCCTTTCTTTGGTGTCAACATTGTAGGTACAAAACAATGAATTAAACTCTCTCATATCAATCATCTATCAAGCAACTCTTGCACCTTCCTATTCACTTCCTCACTCTCTATTGGAGTCATCCAATAAGGAGATTTATTCAGTAGAATTGATCCTAGTATAAAATAAATTTGAAGTGATATACTTCTCAAGGGAGGCAAACCCGCTGGTAAATCATCTCCAAAATATCTTTAAATTCATTCAACAAAGGTTGAATTTTTAGTGATATAGGGTTCATTTTTCCACTCTCTGGAACTTGTCTTGGCATTAAAGCGAAATATAAATCGATTTTTTTTCACTGTCTCAAAAATTATTTGGTTGAACACATCATAATGTGTCTACAAGTAAAAACATTTATGCTATCATTTTTTTTTCAATTAGTACCAGTTAACTCAATCTCCACAATTAGTTCCTATCTGTATCATTATCCATCTTGTAAAATTTCATAAGTATTCTTCTGTCCATCATGGAAATTTTTTATATCAAAGAACGATGGTCTTTTGATTAGTACGCGATAGGAATGCATCTCTACTATATCACACAATATATGCTCACTAAAGTTTCCAATCTCAAAACTTAGCAAGCATTGATCAATCACAGTCACTTTCTATCCTCTTTTCAAACATGAAACTTAGTACAGATTTGGATGTGAAATACTTTTTAATTTTCACTCTCCATTACCTTTATTAAGCCCTAAATTATGGAACATCAAACCTCAATTGGGGCATATTACATTAGTATTGTTATTTTATTTATGTTGTCTTGGGTCCATTGGTTGTAGTTGTACCTCCTAGTCTCCTATATATACCAAGGAGACCTTTTCATTTGGAATCATATTGTATTTGAGAATTCATGTGATATTCAAGGATGTTTCCCCCTCTAATAGTCTTATTATCTGAATTTATCTCTTTGGAAAGGAATGGAGTACTTATTCTGAGTTTTTTATGCTATTTTGATATTTGGTTCTTAACATTTGGTATCAGAGCTAAACAATCTTCAGGACTGGTTTCTTCAAACCAAGTCTTCTTGGCTTTTTTGCTGCAATTTTTTTTTCTGGAAGGTTTCAGGATCTAGAATTTATATGTTGTATAGGATACATATAGAGATAAATTGGGTCCAAATTTTATATATTTTTTCATTATATATTTGTATATACATTCTATTCAAGTTAGGGTTTTTGACTAAAACAAGTCTTCTTGGAATTGTCGCTCCCAATTTTTTTATTCTTGGTTTTAGGTTTGGAAATTTTTACATTACGAATATAGAATAGTTAAGTATATTGTGTACAAATTTCATCCCTTGATTCACTGTACTGTGAAATTTATTCTCTGAGGAAAGTAGGGTTTTTGGCTGACCTAGATTTCATTCTAAAACAGGTGTTCTTGGGAAAACTATTATATAGGAAGCTACATACCTCCAAATGGTGTGATACCTATTCCATTGTTTAGGGTACATACAGAATTTTTACTAGTGAAAATTTATATTTATGCAGTGAAGACAGTGACACGCAACAGGCCATACAAGTTCTCTCTCCGGAAAGGGATAAAATCAACACATCTTAGGAAAGTTATCATAAAATCATCTTGGAGAATCTTATATTGGTATAACCTGTAGGGTTGGAAATAAGATACATCAGGCTACCTCAGGACAAAATTTTAGACTCAGAAGGGCCGAAATTGCAGAGCTACAACAGAAGAAAAGTTGGCTAGCAAAACAGTCTCCAAATAAGGGTTTTGAAAGGTGCGCTTTTTGTTTTTTGGAAATTTGCATATCTTTTGAGTAGAAGATCCAATTGGGGTTATTCAAAAAGTGGAATAAAGTGGGATAAAAGAAGTATCACATAAATGTGTGACAATATTATGCTTTTTCTTAGGTACATATGTATTTTGACGTCTCTAAACATAGGATCTATCATTATTTGCCAGCTACAACCTGGGGACATTGTGGTTCTTCCACGTACCTAGAATATATCAAAAGGCCCATTTATAACGGTTAAGCATTAGAAAAAAACTACTATCTATTTTAGATCCCACATACCTAGCCTATATCGGGAGACCCCCTAGAATCCTGAGACCAACCGAGTGAACCATTTGGTCATCTTGTTGCTATAGTACACTAAGAATAACACTCAAGGAGCTCTCTCTCTAGTACCTAGGTAGTCGGATAATATAGATAAGGGAATGGTCAAGACTCCTTAGTTAGTTCCCTGAGATATTGGGTTGAGTATTATTGTTGGACCCCACATGTATATCAGAGATATATAGCACCTGCCACTCCCTTGTCTTTGAGGACCTCTGCCTAAGCCACATAGGAATTCCTACCTTGTAGTGATACTTGGCCAACATGCCACAAAAAAAAGGGAACTTCTACACCAAATAATCCCTTATAAAGTCCTACTTGGACTCTTGATGAAAGTGAAGAAATACGCAAGGATTTAGATGATTTACAAAAGAATGCAATAACAAAAGATGATGGATTCAAATGAAGCTAAGATGGAAGCGATGATGTATACTAATACGGATGGATTAAAAGAGGAGATCATGGAAGGGTTGAAAAAGTTGTTAATAGAGAGGCCACCTCAAAGTGACAATGTATCCCATGAAATTCATGATGAGGACACAAGGAAAATGAATCAAGAATGAAGAAAATCCAGCTTTGGGTTGAAGACCAACCACTTTCCTAAGATCGATATGAGGACGTTTGATGGCAAGGATCCAATCACATGGATAATCCATATGGAGAAGTTCTTTGATCTACACACACAAAAGGTATGAATTGCATCCATATATTTAGAACCTAATCAGTTTGTGTGGTATTGATTGCTTTTTTATCACAAATCACTTGTCACCTAGACAATTTTCATAGAATAAATGATAGCACACTATGAGGATACAAGGAGTAATACCTTCTTCAGCCAATTGATAAATCTCAAGAAAAGGGGTTTAGTTGTGGAGAACATTGAGAACTTCCAAAGATTGAAAATAAAGGTAACGGATATTCCATATGATCACCTAATTAATGTCTTCATAGGAACTTTAAAGGATAACATTCAACATGAGGTTCTCCTTTGGGAACTCAAATCATTGGAGAATGTGTTCAGGGTGGCGAGAAATGTTGAATGTAAAAATATGACTATGGATACTAGAAGGACCACCCTTAACATCTATCCAGAGAATAATGTTGCTTCTTCTAAACCACCTCAACCTACAAGGTTGACACCTAAAAAATTGGAGGAAATAAAATAAAATGTTTATGCTTTAATTGAGACAACAAGTACATTAAGGGACATAAGTGTGGTGAGAAGAAATTATTATACATAGATTGTGAAGAGAAAGAATAAGAGGAAGAAGACGAAGAACCATCTCAAGATGAATATGTAGAAGAGAATTATTATGAAGAGATGAATCCCACCATATCATGGCATGCATTGGATGGAATTATCACTCCTAAAACCCTCAATATCGAAATATATATCAAAAAGAAAAAAAGTTATAGTGCTAATTGATTCTCGTAGTACTCATAATTTCATTCACTGTAAATTAGCCAAAGCTCTCAATTGATTTATATATCTAGTGCCAGAGTTTCAAGCAATGATTGAAAATGGAGGAACTATCAATTGCTCAGGAAAATTCCATAACACCAATCTTACTATGGGGGAATATGTAATGAATATTCCAATGATTGATATACCCATGGGTGGTGCTGATGTTATACTAGGGGTCCAATGGTTACAATCATTGGGAACAATGGATTTTAATTTTCAAGAAATTTTCATGAAATTTTCATCACAAGGAAAGGAATTTGAGTTAAGGGGTATCACAGGGAAACCCAGTAAGGTGTTAAGCTCTAATGGCATGACAAAATTATTGAAAAAGAGGCATCAAGGTGTAATTGTACAACTATGCTCACTAGATGTTCAAACATCTAAGCCATCTATTCCTCTAGATATCCAAGGGATCATGGATAAGTATTCCAAAGTATTTGAAGATATTCCCAGAGGTATTCCACCCACTCATGATCATGATCATTCTATTCACTTAATTCCTGGGAGTGTTCTTCCTAACATCATACCTTACATATACCCTTATTCCTACGAGAGTGAAATTGAGCATATGGTTGAAGAAATGTTAGAGGTTGTAATTATTAGACCTAGCCAAAGCTCTTACTCTACACCAGTGGTAATGGCACTGAAGAAAGAGGTCTCATGGCGTATGTGCCTAGATTATAGATATCTCAACAAGATCACCATTAAATATAAGTTTCCCATTCCCATCATTGATGAATTGTTACATGAACTACATGGATAAATCTACTTCACAAAGTTGGATCTTCGTTCATGGTATCATTAGATTAGAATGAAGGAAGAAGATATTCCAAAGACAACAATCAAAACTCATGAAGGTCATTATGAATTTTCGATCATGCTTTTTGGTCTTACAAATGCACCTTCCAGATTCTAAAGGTTGATGAATTCCATTTTCAAGCCCTTCCTTCAAAAATTTGTGTTAGTATTTTTTGATGATATACTAATTTACAGAAAGTCTTGGGAATATCATGTTTGACATGTTGACAGGGTGCTACGACTACTAAAGGAGAAAAAAATATATTCCAAACTGTCCAAATGTTTCTTTGGGGTGAAGGAGGTAGAGTATTTGGGTCATACTGTATCTCATGAAGGTTTCAAGGTAGACCCTAACATGATTAAAGCCATGATGGACTGGCCGATTCCCAAAACATTGAATAATATTAGAGGATTCTTGGGTTTCATAGGTTACTACAACAAGTTTGTTTGCAACTATGGAAGAATAACCTTTAACTTCATTAACTAAGAAGGATGCATTTTCATGGACTTAGGAGGAAACTCAATCTTTTGAACAAGCTAAAGAGGAAATGTGCAAAGATCCTATCTTGACCACACTAGACATCACAAAAACATTTATTATAGAATGTGATGCCCCGAGAAATGGCATTGTTTCTATTCTAATGCAAGAAGGAAGGCCCCTTTCTTTTTAAAGTCATCCACTCAAGGGAAAGGACTTACACAAAATCATTTATGAGAAGGAAATGATGAAATTACTACATGCAATGAAGAAATGGTGCCCTTATATAATAGGCAGGCACTTCAAGGTCCAAACATATCATGACCATCTTAAATAAATCTTGGAACAAAGACCATCTTCAAAAGAGAAACAAAAATGGGTGACCAAGATGTTGGGTTATGACTTTGAAATCATCTACAAAAATGGAAGAAAAATGTTGTGGCATATGCACTCTCAAGAAAGGATGAATGTGTTGAGGCATTTCTCTGTACTATATCTATCATCAAACATGATTTGATATAAGAAGCAAAGGATGAATGGAATAATGATGATCAAGTGTGTACTCTCATTCAAAGGTTGCAGTAGGATTCCAGTGCATCTGATACATTTACATCTAAAAATGGTTCACTATAGTACAAAGATCGCTTATATTTATGTATGAACTCCCAACTCAAACAAAAGGTCCTTTTGGAATTGCACACCTCTCCAGTAAGAGGGCACTCATGATTTTTGAAAACCTATCACAGGGTCAAGAGGGAATTTTTTTGGGATGGCCTTAAAACTGATGTTCAAAGGTTTGTGGCAGAATGTTTGGTTTTCCAACAAAATAAGGTGGAAACAATTAAGACCCCAAGTATTTTACAACCATTAGCCATTCCAAGTCAGCGCTGGGAGGAAGTTTCCATGGATTTGATCACAGGGTTACCGAAGTTTGAAGGAAAGAGTTTCATCATGGTTATTGTTGATAGACTTACCAAGTACGCACACTTTTGTGCACTCTCTCATCCTTTCAAATCTAGTAAAGTTGTTACCGCATTCATGGAGATAGTTCAAAAGATACATGGAAGCTACAATCTTCAACATAGGTGCATGGGTTAGAAGATATTTCAATTCTTGAAATATTTCTTCACATTGTGATTTCCAAGTGAATTTAACCCCCTTTTTCTAAAGGGTAGTGATTGGGCAACCAATCTTGGAAAATCCTTTTATGAAGCTTCTATAGTATCCAGATAAGCCCATAAAGGACCTAATATCATATACATCCTTTGGGGTAGTCCATTCCATGATAGATTTGATCTTGTTAGGGTCTACTGCCACTCCTTCCTCAGAAATAACATGGCCTAAGTAATGGAATTTCTTCTGGAAAAATTCACACTTGCTAAACTTAGCGTAGAGCTGATGCTCTCTTAGTACTTGAAGAACTAATTTAAGATGTTCTTCATGCTCCTCTCTATTATTGGAGTAGATTAGGATATCATCAATGAAAACCAATAGAAATTTGTCTAGGATTTTGCTAAGTACATTATTCATCAATCACATAAAAGTGGCGGGGGCATTGGTTAATCCAAATGGCACCACCACAAATTCATAGTGACCACATATTGTCCTGAAGGCTATTTTGTGGATGTCTTCATCCTTGATTTGGACTTGATGGTATCCAGACCTTAAGTCAATCTTTAATAAAATGGAAGAACTCCTTAATTGGTCAAACAAGTCATTGATTCTTGGTAAGGGATACTTGTTCTTTATGGTTGTCTTGTTGAGTTGTCTATAGTCTATGCATAGTCGAAGTGTGCCATCTTTCTTTTTCACAAACAAGACAGGTGCTCCCCATGGATACATGTTGGGAAAAATGTAATCTGTTTCCATCATATCCTTTAGTTGTAGCTTGAGCTCAACTAGCTCTAGTGTACTCATCCTATAGGGCATCCTAGACACTAGCACTGCTCCTGGTGCAAGTTCTATGGAGAAGTCAATGTCTCTTCTCAGAGGTAGACCCAATACCTCTTCTGGAAACACATATTTATACTCTCTTAATATGGGATGGCCCTCTAGGTTTGGTTTGTCATCCTCAACAGATTCCAACACCTGTATTGCATATAGAGGACATCCCTTCCTACAATACTTTTTCATTTGAAGGGTTGATATTCGTCTCACTGAGACAGGCCTCTGAATTCCTTGAAGGGTTATTTTTCTCCCTTCTTCATATTCACATTCCAAAGTTTCATGGTAATAGTAACAATTGGTTTTATAAGTGGCTAACCATTCCATACCAACCAATAGGTCATAAGATCGCAGGGGAAGTATGTTAAGCGTCGCTTATGTAGGCAACCCATCCATAATGAATTGGCAAGCTGGTATGACCTCTGCTATTTTTATTTTGGTTCCAGTGGAAACTTGTACCAAATATGGCTTAACATGTCTAATTAGTTGAAATTTAAACTTATCAATAGTCTGAGGGGCCACATAACTCAAATTAGAACCAGGGTCAATTAAAATTGAAACTAGATGGTTGGCGATCATACCTTCCATCTCCACCACTGAGTCTTGGTGGTTGGCTTGGTTATTATCTAAGGATGCATAAATCTGTGCCATGCTCCTAGCCACATCATTAACTGTGGTGGCTTATTGGATATTGTAGACTCTCCTACTATTATGGTGTGTGTGTGGACAATCCCTCAACAAATGTTCTTCTCCACAACCCCAACATTTCAAAGGTTCTTTCTTTGGGTTATCAGTCTTTCCTAGGGTTGATCCAAAAGGTTTATTTCCACTATGGGAGGGGAAATTTTTATGATACACACTTCTAGTAGGAAGGCTCATCCTATAACTCTTCCCATAGTTCTTAAATATTGAGGATTTAATCCCATTCTTCTTGAATCTCGAACTACTCTTCTTCTTCTAGTTCTCAAGATGTTCTTTACGACTCCTAAACTATTCATAAAAATACCTTTCCTTCCATATAGTGTCTTCTAATTTATTTGGCTCGTCAAACTCAATCCTGTCCTGGTAGGTCTGAGGTAACCCACTAATAAATCTTTACACTTTTACCTTTTCGTCCTTTATATAGGGTACATACCTTAGCAACTCAAGGAATTTATTGAAATGTTCCTCTATGGTGAGTTGTCCCAGCCTGAGTTCATATAACTCCTTAGTCTTCCCATCAAAGTATTTCTCTCACATATACTTCTTCTTGAAGTGTTTCTCAAACTGTTTCCATGGAAGGTCCTTCTCATGGATTCCTTTCACATTCCTAAGGTCTTCCCACCAAATGGAAGCCTTTCCATTCAGGTTGAAAATAGTTATTCGAGCCTTCAAGTTTTCAGAGTAGTCATGGAATCTGAATTACTTCTTTAAACCAAGCAACTAAGCTTCTGCATCTTCCCATTTCTCAATATCTCCATTGAAAGAGGGTTGTTTAGGTTTCTTGAACTCTTTAGGATCATGGCTTTTGGAATTATTTCGCTTCTTTCCTTTCCTTTGAGAATGCAAACTAGCTTTGCTACTAGAAGATCCCTCGGAGTTTCCAGTTTCCTTTCCAGAGGAGTCTCCCGATGAGCTTCACCTGCCTGCAGGTTGGACCTTCCTCGAGGTGATCCTCTTAGTGTGGCCACTTATGGAACCACATTTTCGTATCTCAAGTGGACTTTTACTTCTCTTCGTGTGTCATCAGTCCACCTGACTAGTTGCGGGTCCATGCTACAACTACCTCTATATATCGGATAAACTCTGCAGCAAGATTGCATTAATTTTCATTTTTTTCTCTTGCTTCTTTATCAACCTTTCGTTTTCGGCCTTGCAACTCAGTAATTCATCCATGAGGCTAATTATAGTTTTAGCAAGACTCAAAGGGGTTTCCACCGCCCTCCTTTTCTCAAATTCTTCGTTTCTTTTGTGGGAGCCATCCACCACTTCATGGCATGTCACCATCCTTTATACTTGTAGTTTTCCCACAATTTACTGATTGCTTGAGTGCTAATGAAACACTTACTGTTAGCCAATAGCCTATTAGTTTATGAACCACAAATAGTTCATATTTCTTAAATACACACACAGTAGAAAGTTTAATTCTTTTCTTTAGTAAAATTTTAACCAAACTCTTTAGGAAAGAGGTAAGATAGGGTGTCACCCTTAAAATTACTTTAAATGTGGTTTTTACGCAACTTGTCCATGAGCCCAAGTAGGCCAAGTGTTGTAACCATGTTGGTTGTGGAGCCTAATTATCTTTCTGATGCAAAGGTCTTTATTTTCAGCTGTGTTTATACCCCATGAAGACTTTACACCCCAGAAGAATTTATAGTCATCCATGTGGGGGAGTGCAGGGGGGTTACCCCCCTTGCGGGGGTTCTAGGGCAAATCCCCCGAAGAAAAAATTGCCTTGTAAATGTATATTGTAATTTCATTGTAAATCTGGACCATTCATTATA
>JASDQU010505283.1:17989-40056 GCA_032191745.1 Picea mariana | reverse complement strand
TATGCATCCTGCATCAATTCTATCACACACTCCACTGCATATTTATTTCATATTAATCAATTATTTAGCTTTATTTTTGTAGATGTATGTCTTTGAATTTATGTATAACCTAGTTTCCCTATGCACTGCTATTTTTCTCAACTGTGCACCACTGGACCTTATTCTACACCTGCTAGCCAAGCCTCACCTGGTCATTCTGTATTTCCAACCACTTGTTGGTCCACTAGTGCTGCCATCTCGCAACGCCTTTATGCAAATAATTTTGTCCCAACAACTTTTGGCTGAATTCTTAATATTCATAGTGTTGTAGCATGCACTATTCCAACTAAATATTAACACTGAAATTTAATTAACCTCTTCCCATTTTTGTTTACCAAACCGGCCTTGGAATACCATTATCATTGACTAGCATTTCAACATTCTAAAATACTTCTTTCGTGTCTTCTTTCTAACATTCTTTTCCACCCATGTATTTTCTCAATATTAAATAACTCTCTTCACTTCATTGAGTGATTTGTTGTGAAGAACTTTTTGGCCATTCAAGAAGACCCTGCTCTAATGGAAATTCCACCATTTTCCATTTGCACATGTACCTTGATTTTGCTGCACACTCTGATGATAGAGGCATCTTTCTTGCTTGTGTAATTTTAAATAAGAATTGCTAGACCATATCTAACAATTCCATCTTCCTACATTCCCATGCTTTCTCATAGAGATGATTGATCCAACCATAAGTCACTCCTCATCTTATGATATCCTTTCTCCTTCTCTTGCAACAAGATTTCGTTTCCTTTATTATATTTCTATCTTCAAGGTTATTGTTACACACCAAAATGCCACACTTAAGTACCTCACCCTAAGTGTTGCAAGTGTCATAAAAGTGTCACATACACTGACACCATGAAAGAACATCCCTAGTCAATGTGGAGGAGAAATATATTATATGAAGGTCAAAATACTATGTGTACATAAATTATTTATAAATATTTATGAAAAGGAAATTAATTTAGTGTGAGAATCCACCTCACATTTAGTTTTCTAATCTCAATTAGGAGAGTTTGA
This sequence comes from Picea mariana, assembly GCA_032191745.1. Classification (NCBI taxonomy): domain Eukaryota; kingdom Viridiplantae; phylum Streptophyta; class Pinopsida; order Pinales; family Pinaceae; genus Picea; species Picea mariana. The sequence continues at coordinate 38,994 of JASDQU010505283.1, read as the reverse complement.
GAATCTCATGGATGGTTGAGATATTTTCTCAAACCAAAATTCTAATTTGGTGGATCTTGAGAGATATTTCCTAATTAAAATCCTTGAGAGATATTTTCTCCCTAAAAATCTTGGAGAACACATTTTAGTGGATCTAATGAGTGATCTTCTCCATCTTGGTTAAGCCTCCAAATCCTATATAATGAGGGATTTACATGGACAAGTGGAATATTTTGGATATCAAACTTATGATCTTGGTAGCATTGTGCAAGGACTGGAAGAGGGGAGCTTGGAGGAATTTTGCATCATCATCCATGTTTATAAGTATTCTCTTTGGGTTCTCATTTTAATATACTTGGCGTATTTCCTTCAAGCTTGTGTTTTATTGCATATGTTTGTCTATTGTTCCTTCAATATTGGTAGATGAATTTGTTTGATCTAATCTTGTATAGTAGGATTTCTTTGTTTTTGTTTGTTGTTTATTGCAGTGCAGGTATCAAATTGTGCTAAGGAGTTTGGAGATCAAACTCAGATTGGAAGCAGTGAGGATAAACTTCAAAACTAGGTGCATCACACATTTTCTCCTTCTCTCTCTTTCTGATTAGTTAAACTAAATTCAAAGGGATGTTAGTGTCAAATTTTGTTTTTCGGTCTTGGAATTAGGGCTCTGTACTCCAAGGGAAGATTCACCTGTCCACAAGGGAATTATTCTGTAATAGAAATTGGCGACTCCACTGGGGAAGGACATTGACTTGTCTTTCCTTGGATCGTCTAATCTTTTTCCCACCTTTAGATCATATTTTTTTTGTTTGTTTCTAATCTAATTCCATTTCTTTCTTATTCATTGAAAATTTCACAAAGTTTTGGGAAAACAATTATGAGTTTTAAGCCTTATTTCTGAGTTTTTGGGAAGGGCAGTGCTCCTCTAATATGTACACAAGAGAACTAATCTAGGATCAATGCTCCCATGTAGTGTATACCAAATCACCATAGCACTCTGTCCCTTTGGAAATAGGAGCGTTGATCTCCTTTTCTAGTTTTTTCTTCCCTTTTCTACTCACTTTTTCTCAGTCTAATCATGCGGATCTTTTTTCTTAGAGACCTTTGAATACTCTTGACTTTGTTTTGCTAAGATTTGTGCATTTATCACTCATTTATGTTTATCCTTTGAGTTTGCAAACTTTCTCTTAGTTGTGGTCCCCTTGGGTTAACATGATCACTTGTTTCTTTTTTCCTTTTGAGTTTATCTGATCTTTGTCCCGTAAAGCTTTCAGACTGCTTGGTTTTTTAGGATTGTTCATCAACTAAGATTTTCAAAGGTTGCTTGGTATTGAGCCTTCTTGTCTTAATTTGAAGCATATCGCTTTTATGGATGATTAGGAATCTTATGACAACCTAGCTTGATTTATGTTTCGTGTTGCTCTTCATTTGAGGATTTTCAGGAGTGTTTATCTTCTTTCTCTTTTGCATATTTGAGTTCTTGATTGGAGCTATCATACTTGTTTATTTAAGTTATTGTTATCCTTTGAGTGCATTATTTGTTTAAGATCTTTTTTTTCCGTGTCTTTTGTACCTACATCCAACTCTTTCATTTTGATTGAAAGTAATGAAGCATTAAAGGATTTGTATTTTCTTTATTTTAAAATCAAATAAAGAAGATAATTGTGTTCTTGCTTTTGGGTAGTGTAGTAGATTGCATTTAGAAAATTGCATTTGGGAATTGGGTGTTTTTATTTAAGAATGTTGAACCTCTTATCCATCTCGTATGTAGGATTCACTGAAAAAAAATATTTTCATCTCATTATTCTGCATTCTTTTGGATTTGAGTCTAAAACATCATAAGTTTCACTTTCTCACCCTTGAGTAAACAACAACCCTAAAATGAATCACTTATAAAATTGATCGGACAATTTTATTTTATCTAGTAACAAACCTACATTAGCTTAAAGTGTAGGTCTTTGGAATAGGTTGTGAGGATAACTTTCCAAAGCCAACAGAAAAACATAGAATCTTGTTCCAGGGAGCGGTAAATCCAATTGTCCGTATAAGCATAGTCGAGATCCCCCTCTCACACAAGGATTAAAAACGAGGTTGCATGTGGGAGAGAAATGGAGATTTCCCCTCCAAAGCTTAACCCACATAGAGTAAATATCATATATAGGGGGTTCTTCCCGAGAAACGACTAGTTTCATTTGGTCTCAGTGCTTCATGAATTCTGAATCCATTCAAGGTTCTTAGTAGTATTCTAGTCCACTTGTCTTCAGTTCTCTTGAATAATTTAGGACTTGTTATCCTGCCCATATGTTCCTTATCGACTTTCTACTATACCCACCCAGACGTTGACTGTGAGTTGATGACCTTGGTGACCTATATCTGTAGGGTTGATGCACAAGGTGAGGGTGAAGGGGATTCTTCGCCGCACTTGGGTCAGACATTGGTCAAACTTACTCGCGCTCCTTGGTAGGTACACCCACAGGTAAAACCATGTGGGAACTTGCACCAAGGAGTAATTCCATTAAGAAGGTCACCAACGTAACTGATCCACACTCTCTATCTTATCCCCTTCCTATATTGATCTCACAATGTTTGATTTCATCACCAACTAGTCGTTTCATTGTGGGAAGGTTTGTTTGATTGTTTTATTCTTAGATTTGTAGCATGTGTTGGTTTTTTTCCTTAGTGGACCTTAGGTCAAGTCAGTGTCAATGGCATCAATTCCTGGGAGTACCAACAAAGGAATCCCTTTTCTCAAGGAACCTTTTTCCTTTCCTTCTTTTGGAAACGTTGGTCCTCCGTGTATTTCCACACTGAGTCTTCTGAGACTTAGCATTGGGTTACCAGTTTTGTTGTTCCCCACTCCAGTGATCTCAAATTTTCCCAGTACTTTTAATTCACCTCATGGTTCAGATATAAGCACACCACCCACATATCAACCTCATTTAGACCTTCACCTTATTCACTCATCAAGTATCCTTCCCTTTATCCCTCTTCTCCTAGTGAAATATCTAAAGAAAGTAGCCAAGTTGATAAGAAGAAGAAGAAACAAAAGGGGAAGAAGAAGAAGAATCAGAAAGAGACCAATCCTCCAACTACATCAGGTCATGTTGAATCTGAGAAACCAACTATCATTAATTGTACTAGGAGCGTTGATAAAGTCAAAAAGTCTAAAACGAATAATCCTAAACTCAAATTCCCTTGTAGGCTTTGTAAGAGTGACCACTTTCTAAGGGATTTCCCTGGTCTCCCCAAGGTCTTAGAAATGTGGTCTTCCACATCATCAATCCTTGTTGAGCATGCTAGTGACACCACATTAACTAGTGACATTAAGGTTGGTAAGAAGAATAGAATTGTCAAATTTTCTTGTATGTTATGCGAAGGTGATCATTAATCTCACCTTTTCCCTCATATGGATAAGGGTTCTTATCTTTTGGAAAAGATTCAACTTCCAACTAGTTATCATGATAAGATCTCTCCCAAACCGTCATTAGTTGATGGACTGGTCAATCTAGCTCCGTCCTTGGTCAGTCTGGTTGATCAAGTGGCCAATCTAGTTTCATCCTCAATTGAACCACTTACCAGAGTAGATAATCATGTTATGTCATCGATCAAAATGACTCTTCATCTTAAAAGTGAAACCCAAGTGACTAATTCAGTTTCGTCATCAATCGATCCCACTCCTTCCTTGAAGAGTGCAACCAAAGAGGTCGATCTGGTTCTGTCATTGGTTGATCCCACTCCTCACTCAAAGAGTGAGGATTTCACGCAGGTATACCTGGTTAATACTAATTCACCTGGACAAGGGGGCACTATGCCCATCCCGATCGCACCCCCTTCAAGCAATCAAATGATTTCTATTAATTGGAATCATTTGATAGAACCCCATCTTCCTTCTTACATGCCTTTCCAAATCACCATGAAGGTTTGTGATAGGAATATTATTAACACTATAATAGAAGAAGGTTCTTATGTTAACATCTTATCCGTGAATTATTGGAAAGATTTTAGTTCCCCATATCTTGCACTCGTGACTCAAAATCTGTTGACCTTTGACAAAAGATTTAGTCAACCTTTATGGATCCTTCCTTAGTTTTCGGTTACTTTGGGAGGAAAAAAGGTCTATGTTGATGTGATGGTAGTTCATGAGCCCTTGGACTTTAACCTACTCCTTGGGTGATACTATGCCTACATTATGAGATCTTTTGTGTCCACTCTCTTTCGAGTGATATGTTTCCCTCACAATGGAAACATAGTAGTAATTGACCAGATTTCATTCATTGACCCTCATATGATAGTCAACCATATGCCTTCCATGAACGGTCCATACATGCCAGCGATGTCCACCCCACCACAGGTCAATTATGTAACGACCTGCACCATGTGTTAAAACCCTGCATGAGACATAATCTCTCCCTTATCCTGAATTAGATCTGGTAGTTGACATGGTCATCTCTTTGATAGGGATATTAGATCTAGATCTCCCTACCCTTATCGAGGTCATCGACATGTATTCCTTCTGGATTGTTTTTCTTCCATCTAGCGAAGATCTCTTCGAATCCAAGGCTGATGTTTGTCCCTTGACATGTATTCCTTCCAGAGAATTGTCCTATTGGAATCCATGGTCAAGGAGAGGTTTTGATCATAGTTTTACTTCTTTGTGGAAAGCTCGTTAAAAAATGAAACATAGGTATTGAGCATAGTTTTTCTTATCTATGGAAAGATCGTTAAAAAATGAAACATGATCTAGGAACATAGTTCATTCTCTCTTTCAAGCTCGTTAAAAAATGATACATACCCCCCTCCATTACAATCGATTCTCGCTCTAGATCGAGTACTTGAACATTCTTTTCCTCCACCTAGTGAAAATGTTCCCAGTAGTAACCAGAAACCTAAACGAGGAAAGAATAAGAGTCTCCAGAGGAAACGATGCTTCTGCCAAAAGAAGATGGGGAAAAACTACCTTTAGAGAGACACACTGCTAGGAGTGATCCTCGTTCGAAGGTCATTCCCATCATAACATAGTAGTCTTTTTCTATAATGAGCTTAGTATTTATTCTTTCTCGTGCTCATAAATACATGAGAACAAGTTATCGAGCTTATTCTTTGTTCATTCTCGTGCTCGTAAATACATGAGAATGTGACCGAGTATACTTTTATCACTTTTTTGGACTCGTAAACGTTATACAAAAAATGAACTGTTTGGAGTCTCCTTTAATCTCTTTTCAGACTCTCTAAACATGAGAATATTTCCGAGTGATCTTGCTTCCTTTCACACTCGTTAAAAGGTTTGAAAGATCATGTTTCGAGTGATAGTTTATGTCTTTTTCAGCCTCGTGAGACTAATTATGAAAAATGAACACTCTAATCAAGAATGATTATAAGAATTCTCCATCATATCATTTTATACTTTTTTGGACCTCGGAGACTAAAATCACAAAAAAGGACAAGTCTGGAGTTGCCTTTAATTTCTTTTCAGGCTCTCTAAACATGAAAAACCATCGATTTTTCCTTCTCTGGACTCTCTAAATCACACAATGAAGGACCCATATGAGAACAAACCCTTACTTATTCCATTTCATTAAATAAAGGAAGAGGAACTTACCAAAGGTGAGTTATATCAAGTAGGTGTTACCTTCCTTGAGCTTGTTAAATGAAAAAGAGGTACTCATTTATCTAGGTGGAGGAAAAAATGAAGGAAGTGGGTCATGTTTTTGGGAATCCTTTATGGCAGCTATTTCCTCCCTTGAACATGCACCTATTTGTGTATTGTCTTACATTTGGGTAATCTACTTGTCTCTGAGTTATACGAATTCCATGTGTCACCATACTTTTTCATCTAGTTGAAGAGTGCTCTTATTTCCGTCACATTACATTCTTAGTACTCGTTGACTCAATGCTGCCAAGTCAGTTGTCATGCCTCATCATGTTCAAGGGAAGTTTCACTTCAAACCATCCATCTACAGTATTTCCAGTTTCCATTTCTTGTATCAGTTCATACTCACTCGATTCACCATCTTACGTAACTTTCTTGTGTTAGTTTTGTTTCAATGATGGGGGATACTTTAAGGCCCTCCTTCGATAAGTCTTTTCCTATCGACTTCAACACATCATCCAAGAATTAGACTTAGAAACTAGTTACTACCTTGGGACCTTCATGCCTCAATGGCAGGCCTCCTCACTTTCGACAATAGGTTTACATCATTGACCTCTGATCGGATGATTCCATGAATGTTCAAACATAGCTCATTTATTCACATTCGTTGGAATGTATTAGGGTACCTTAGGATTCATTAACATCATTGTTGATTTCCCTCACACTTGTTAACGATTTACCTCAATGATCAGTAATCAAGTGGTTTCTACGATGTTCGAGATCAAATCATCTATTCACATGGCTAGATTCGTACCACATCAGGATTGGGACGAAGATCCTGGGTTGAGCATTCACTCTGTTATCCGCTTTTCCCTAGGCTATGAAGGATATCATTTGAGCATTTCGATACATATACTATCACATAGATCCATATTGTATTGGTCTGTGGATATTTTTTATCATCTTGTAGCTCCACTGTGTACTTTTCGTGGCTACGATTAGCTCATGTCAAGGAGGTATGGATCCACATTGTATCTTTGGTGGCCATATCCTTAGTCATTATTTTTATGGATATGCAATGTATTGGTCAGTGGTCGTGCTTTGAGTCATCTTGTATTCCGAGCATAGGTATGTTTTCCTCATAAATGGAACATATATTAATATTGTTTGATGGTTGTTTACAACTTATTCTAGGTTCTCCAACTCCACGCCCTTGCATTGAAGAATTGTAAAGTGTTTTGACCATCAGTTTCTCTTTTGACCTCACACTTTAGGGGGCACTTTGTTACACACCAAAATTCCACACTTAAGTACCTCACCCTAAGTGTCGCAAGTGTCATAAAAGTGTCACATACACTGACACCATGAAAGAACATTTGTCACAGTCCCTAGTCAATGTGGAGGAGAAATATATTATATGAAGGTCAATATACTATTTTCACATGAACTATTTATTAATATCCATGAAAAGGAAATTAATTTAGTGTGAGAATACACCTCACATTTAGTTTCCTAATCTCAAAAAGAGGTTGAGAATCTCATGGATGGCTGTGATATTTTCTCAACACCGAATCCTAATTTGGTGGATCTTGAGAGATATTTCCTCCTTAAAATCCTTGAGAGATATTTTCTCCCTAAAATCCTTGAGAGATATTTTCTCCCTAAAAATCTTGGGGATCCCATTTTAGTGGATCTAACGAGTGATCTTGTCCATGGTGGTTAAGCCTCCAAATCCTATATAATGAGGGCTTTACATGAATAAGGGAGGAAGCTTTTGAATATCAAACTTATGATATTGGTAGCATCGTGCAAGGGTTGGACGAGGGGATCTTGGAAGAATGTTGCATCATCATCCATGTTTGTAATTATTCTCTTTGGGTTCTCATTTTAATATACTTGGCCTATTTACTTCAAGCTTGTGTTTTCTTTCATATGCTTTTCTATTGTTCCTTCAATATTTGTAGATGAATTTGTTTGATCTAATATTGTAGAATAGGATTTATTTTTTCTCTTTGTTGTCTATTGCATTGCAGGTATCAAATTGCGCTAAGGAGTTTGGAGATCAATCTCGGATTGGAAGAAACGAGGACAAACTTCAAAACTAGGTGCATCAAACCTTTTCTCCTTCTCTCTCTTTCTGATTAGTTAAACTAAATTCAAAGGTATGTTAGTGTCCACTTTTGTTTTTCTGGCTTGGTACTATGGGTTTGTACTCCAAGGGAAGATTCACCTGTCCGCAGGGGAATTATTTTTTAACAGTTATGGAGTCTTCCTTGATTCTTGTGCATGCAATGACATTATTTACTTGTTGGGTTCATACCCTATGTGAAATATCTATTGACTTTCCTTTGCAAGGCATTCAATATTTATAACATTTGAACACTAATATTCCTTTACTTTTATTTATACCCTTGACAACCTTGCAACACCTTCCCTACACTTTTCTTTGCAGTTCTTTTATGCTTCAACCATTTAAACAAGCTTGACCTCTTTCCTGTCCAATGGACCTTGGGATTAATTTAGAAAATAACTACACAATTCTCTATTGTGTAATCTTATCCTCTTTCTAGAAATCCTTTTCATGCGACACTCTCTGCAAAGTCTTCTTAATGACAATGACCTATTAGTAATATTAGCCTCTCTTTTGTCAATATATTTATCTTCAAGTGTTATCGTAGGTTAATGAAACATATTTAAGCTATGATGTATCTCTTCCCGAGCCTTCATAATCCTTTCATTATCATCCCTGTAGCTCTTCCCTTCCCTATGCAAACTTCTCATAGTGACAGGATCTTTCCTATCTCTTATTATATTTGACTCTGTCTCAACATTCCCTATGTTGATATGCAAACCTATGATCTCTTCCTCATGGTTATAATATCCTTGAGCATCTTCCATAACTCCAATCCTCATATAAGAACTAAAGTTTCTTTATGTACCTCTAATTCTACAAGAAAACTGCATGTAATAATCATTGTTAGAACATGCATTTTATAAAAGATTTCATTAATTATAATACATGTTATTTCTTCATCAATTTATGAAGGACATATTTCACCAATTCAAATTTTGATTTTCTTGATGCAATCCTCCCCGAAACAACTTCCCAACGACTACAATATTTCTTGAAATCGAGCTTTGGTTTGAAAGTTATATCCCTATGAAGTTCTTGTACAGGTCTACAATATCTTTGGAGACCCTAAGTCCTGAATTCTTCTCTCTCTCCAAAATCCATGGTGGGGATCGATCCACCTTCATATCCGATGGTCCTGATCAAAAGAGCACGACCTCCTGATAATAAAATCCCTTACAACTTCACATTGCACTTTCTCTCTCCTCCGTTGATCAATATTAATGGATTCATCATGGATCTAAGTCATATTTATTCTTCACACCTTTGAGGAGCCCACCACCAACACTTAGTTTATTTTTCCTTCGTGAACTCATAAACTTGTAACCTTCCTTTCATAATTATGTCCTAAAAGTATCCACACTTAACCATTTTTCCATCTTTTCGTACTTGCAGACTCATAATCTTGTAACCTTCCTTTCATAAGTCCATCCAAAAAGTCTAAATACTTAGTCATTTTTCCACTTCTTTGGACTTGGGGACTTGCAGACTCACATACTCACAATCTTAGAAATTTTCTTTAATAAGTGCATTCAAAAAGTTTCAACACTTAGTCATTTTTCCACTTCTTCGAACTCACAGACTTGCAAACTCATAATCTTGTAACCTTTCTTTCATAATTTCATCCGAAAATTCTCAACACTTAGTCATTTTCCACTTCTTTGGACTCTCGGACTCATGGACTCATGGACTCACGAACTCACAATATTGTAACCTTTCTTTCATAAATCCATCCAAAAAGTCTCAACAGTTAGTCATTTTTCCACTTCTTCGAACTTGCGGACTTGTGGACTCACAGACTCACAATATTGTAACCTTTCGTTCATATTTCTGTCCAAAAAGTCTCAACACTTAGTCATTTTTTCACTTCTTCAGACTTGCTGACTTATGGACTCACAAAATCACAATATTTTAACCTTTCTTTCATAAGTCTGTCCAAAAATTCTCAACACCTAGTCATTTTCCCACTTCTTCAGACACGTGGACTTCAGACTCACACACTCACAATATTGTAACCTTTATTTCATAAGTTCGTTCGAAAAGTCTCAACACTTAGTCATTTTCCACTTCTTTGGACTCGTAGAATTGCAGACTCACAATCTTATAACCTTTCTTTCATAAGTTCATCCGAAAGTTCTCAAGACTTATTCATTTTTCCACTTCTTTGGACTCACGGAATTGCGGACTCATGGACTCATAAGAAAATTTCCAATATATTACTGCAGTCTCGTGGGACTAACAGTTGGTTTTCCACTTGGCTCCACATCACCTTCCAATTGTGATCTCATACAACATGTACATGCCACTGTGGCAACAAACGTATTTATTCTACCACGTCAACTACCACGTGGACTCCACACCATGCCGATATCATTGTAGAGAGAAATACCCAAATTGTTTCGATTTTCTTATGTTCGAAATTTCCAAAGGGTCTCAATTCTTCACATTACCCATGAAATTTCTCTCAACCTTACTTTCGAAATTTCAACAAATGAATTTCATAAATCCTTTTTCTGGCATTTCGTCAAACAATTTTCCTGCATAGTCTATAATTTTCACTTCTGTGTTTCACTAATTGGCCCATCCATCCTTAGTGTTGAAAATTGGGCTCTGATACAACTTTGTAACATACCCCACCAGCCAATCTGGGCCACGTCACACAAAACTATCTCTTGTATAGCTCTGATACCATAATGTAACGTACCCAATGCTTAGATGAGCAACATTATGTGCAAAAACTCATTAAATTATTAAGATTTACTGCTAATTAAATTCTCGTAGCTTACTAGTTGCAAATCACACATAATATTGACCAATTGACTGATACCATAGTTTTGAATGCATCTAGCAGCATATATTAAACATGAATATAATTGTATAAGTAAACAATAAACACACAACATTCATATAAACCATTTACACAACAGAATTAACATAGGCACATAACAAAAACACTTATTTGTTAATGATTAATCAACTAGATGCAAATGAAGGATGAACCTTCCAAACATAGGCATTGTTGATCATTTTCTCTCATCAACAAGACACGCTCAAGATGAGGCTATGATTCCATAAGGAGATTTGACCCACTAGCTATCCACTCTCCACGCGGAGCAGTCCCAAACCCAAGTTCTAGTCTCACAGTAATTCCAAACCTCCAACTCTCTATTTTCCCCACAACTGCACTACCCAAGGAATGTACCCCCTTCATTTCTCATAGTCCCTTGGGTTGTACCATTCATTTATTAGGGACACTAGTGCATTCGGTTGACCAGGAATCACTCAGTTGGGAACTCTAGGAGCTCTCAGTTGTTTCATATTTTCTCATAGCAGCCTTCACAAGGCTCTAAGTCATTTTCTCCATAGAAAATCGCACCACGGGCTCACAGCCTAATTTACAGGCACATAGGCCTATTTATCAGCATAAAAACATTGCTAAACAATGGTTGCCTTCAAGTATACCATGTCTAGTCCTCTTCCCATCCCTTTTCTCCCCCTTTTACTAACCCAAAATCCCCATGTAAAAATGTCCCTCCTCTACATGTGAATTTCATCTTCTTCCTTTCTTTCTTGACTCAGACTCTTCTCAAGGATGATTGTACTTCATCCCATGATCTATAATAACTATGGGATATGGCTACTCACACCCACCCTCTTACATGAGTTTAATGATTGGTCTCTCATACACTCAATAAGAAAATAGGAGGTTACACACAAAGATAATAATTTCAGAAATGTGAGTTGCATTAATACCTATGAATAATTCCCCCATGGACCCATCTCTCATGTGGAATCATATACCCCTATCGTTCTTCATATCTTTCATATCACAACCAGCAATTATTACTTTTATTAATTATTTCAATGTTCATAATATGCAAATTGGCCCACGACCACATTAAATCAATATTGGCTCTTCACCCCAACACTTCGACTCACCAGCCTAATTCATGTTTACACAACTACATTATAATTCATGGGGATTAGAACTAGGGATGTTACACTTTGCAAGGAGATAGTTCTTAGGGAGAGCATTGACAAAGTCGAAGGAAATAATGAATTCATGTTATAGAGCAAAGGGATACACAATTAATTAAGAGAATTCACTACATTCCTTGTTGTTACATTTCAAACCAAATATGCATTGTTGTATTAAAATTTTGTTTTTACCATTATTGCTATTATCATAAAATCAAATAGGGCTCTATGTATTTCTCCTTGCACTCAATTTTTGACATCAGCATGAACATTTATAATGGTTTCAATGAGGCTAAGTTGGGATTTTTTATATTCAATTTGTCTTATTTATCCACACTTTGTCCAAAATCCATTCCTAACAAGGTTGGCCTCTATTCTAGATAGGTCATATTCATCATATTTTATTTTGGCACATGACGGGGTGTGAAAATATACATTATTGTACTCAACGTAGGATTGTTGAATTGTTTAAACTGTCTTCTCCAATTTCGATCACTTTTCACTCTTAGTCAATAGTAAAAGAAGAAAACAAGTTTGTTTTTCCAATGTCATATGTATCTTTCTAGAAATGCATACATTCATAGATAACACACTCATAAGTGGGTTTGTCTTAAATAAATTGTAAATATGTCATGGTTCCCTTAGTTTCCTTGGCACGCTTCTCTCCTTCTTTTCATTGTAGAAACTTTGGTATTTGTATTTCTCATTTCAACTAATGCAATGTTCTCGATGTATTTTTGGAAATTTGGACCATCTCTCTTTTTTAACATGTATCTAAAGTTTGTTTTAAGTTGTGCAATGAATTTGTGTTCCAATTTTACCTATGTTGATGCATTATTTTTTAATGAGCCTTTTGTCTCTTTACTTTATTTACTCTATTGTCTCTTTGATTGTTGATGACTCTTGTTATCACATGAACTTTTCAGAGTCCTGTGGGTTTTTGTTTTCTACCTAAGTCTGTAATTTTTCCTCGGTCTCCCTGTTTTCCCAACCCATAGCCAGTCATCTGAATCCTTGATCATGCAAGTTGCAGCCATGAACACAAACCGCAACTTTCCCAACATTCCATTTCGGGCTTGAAGCACAAGAAGAAGGCAGTTTTAATCTTTCAACGGTCGAGATCCATCAGGAGAATTGATCAATGATGTGCCTTTTTCAGAAGGTCAAAAGTTGCACGCAGTATAGCGCCAAAGAAAAAGCCCGAAGTCAAAAGTTTGAGCAAAGATTTAATCTGGGTCGTAGATCTCATTAGGAGAGATCAATGGTGGTAAATAATTGTGGGAATCCAAAGTTCAAAATAGTTTTAAAGTTGTTCATCAAAGTTCTGAAATCCCGAAACCCGAAATCAGTAGGATTCATCCGATTCAGAGAGACGCATGGCACCAGATCCAAGAAGTCACGGTTTCACAAATCAGAGGTTTTAGCATGGAGCATGACACAAGTTTGCAAAGTGAAAAATCATGAAGCACCCAGGAATTGGGCCCATGATCATAGCCCGTGATCATATGGAAAGCAGGGCCATAAAGAAGGATAAGCACCTATTGAGCAGCTGGCGACTTGGATTTTATAGGAAGCAATCATGGTCGTCAAATTCAAAGAAAGACCGACCGTCGATCTGAATAAGGCCACTTCGCAATTTTAGGCATCGATATATTTGGAATCAAGTGAAGTGGAGATTCCCGAAAGATGAAATATCGAAGCGCCTTTGAATATGAGCCACAGGTCATGGTTCACAGTCGCATGTAGGATGGAGTGATGTAGAGGAGTTGCACCAAAGGCCAAAAGCACCAGTATTGGTCAGAGAAGAAGATCTGCATAGCCTCGAGGCATCAGGATTGACTTGAATAAGTCGTGGACACCGCCTGGAACATTCATGGGTGTTAGGCCTCATCCTGATCCTGACGACGGTAGTTAATGGAAATAAGAGTAGTGGTTGAGACCTCGTCTCACCCCATAAATGGAAAGCATGGAAGAATTGGCCGTGGAGGTAGACTGTCATCCCAAATTTCCCTTGTGGACGAATTTTCCTACAAAGCCCATATTGATTTGAGGTAGCATCTGACAAAAGAATGCCTACATAGTCTGACAAAGAATATGTAGATGACAAGCCTTGAATGCAATGGCCAAAGCGCGCCCTTGGTTGTTGTGGAAAGTTATGAGTATACGTAGGTAGTTTTCATATTTTGTTAAGGTCGTCAACTGGTTGAGTAGAGCTCCCTATTTTGTAATCTTTTGATGCCAGAACTGTTCTCTGGTTATGTATCAAATTTGAGACTTTCATGTTCATAAAATTAAGCTTCTTTTCATATCTTTGTAAAACCTGTGCTACAACACTCGATCATGGAGGATCCAATCAAGGTTTGTTATGTTGTTGTAATGTAGTTTTGATTACAGTTCTATCATGACCAATTTTAGTCATCTCCCTTGTTATGTTTTTCCCTCTTACACTGAATGGCTCGGGCATGGAGGATCCAGTCGAGTTGTTGAAGCTGCATTGTGATGTAGGTTTCATCATTGTGTTTTTGTGACTATGTTGTTTGGACATATTTCAGTGTATGAAGCTTGAGCTTGAGAGTGATATTGAGTCTGAGTTTTTCTTCTCCAAGATGCTTGAAAGCTTGATGCCCATAGCAGTCTTGTTCACCTTTCTCACTAAGTCTTCCCTCTACTCACAATTAAACTTAATTCACTGACTAAAGTTAATGTGGCCCTCACTTCCCTGTGCATTTATTGTCTAGTTATGTGTTTAACATCATTCATATTTTGAGTTTTGTCCATTGACCTCCACTCATATAAAACCACCATCCACCAAAAACTCTGATGGGTACTGGGCTTATCCTCCCACAATTTGAGGGTGACTCTCAGTGCTAACATTCTTGGCGCCATTGTCGGGGATGAATTGAAGACATTCCCTGGGATAGAAGGACAAAGAGCTTCTGATTCTGAAGGTGCATCAAGTATCAGAACCATTGAATATTGCATCTTGCACCTGGCGACTCCACTGTTTCGAATCCACTGTTTTAATTGTGGCTACCAGAGGTAGACACACAAGGTTCACTTCATAGCTGCCTCTGGATACGCCTAAAGTTGACCCAGGGAGGATTTTTAAGGAAGGAAATCTTTCTCAATAAGGCTTTAGCTGCTATCCCAGAATGAAAATCTCCATGGGAGAGCGATAACGTTTAGATCTAGCCTTTGATGGTGAACAAAGCCCAGATACATTCAGACTGCATATCATTCACTTGGCGACTCTAAACTCAAAGACTTTTCTGGGGAGGGGCTTGTTGACAGATAAATGACCATACCGAAGGGGATGACCAAGTATCAGTTTATGATCTTTCTTCATGAAATCCTATTCTTCTTTATCAACTCATTTCTCTCTTTCCCTTCACATGTAACGAGGATTATCCTCTTCTTTGTCTATTCAAATAATTATAAGCCTTCATTTATTTATCCATCCTTGGAAGGAGAATACATGCCCTCTTCGTATGATGTAGATGATGATCTTGTGTCTTCACCTCAACCTATTCATAAAAGTAAGATTTTTTTTGAATATCCTCTCAAAATTGATCACCCTTGTGGCCTTGAGGGGGTTGAAAATGATTCAAAGCCTTCTCAGATCTCATTACCTTCTATTATTGCTATTGAGCCTTCCCATTTTCTTGTTAAATCCTATATTCAGCCAACCATATTTCAAGCTAAGATTAGAGACAATATGTTTAAAACTTTAAGGCTGCCACATCACTTGCATCCCTATCCTCTTCACTCCTTTGAGTGTCTTCCTCGGTTTTCTGGAAAGGATCGTGTTACAGATGAGAGGCACTTGGAGGCCTTCGAGAAATTTGTTGACTGGTATGAGATCGTTCATGATGATGTTACCATGAGGTTGTTCTCGCATTATTTATTTGGAGATGTTGTTGTGTGGTTCAGGTGTCTGGGAGACGGTTCTATTGGTTCTTGGATCGAGTTATGCGACACTTTTTTAAAGTGTTGAGGTGAGAACAAGTCCCTTGATTAGTATTGGTTTGATTTTAATTCCTTGAGGAAAGGGGAATAGGAAGCCTTGGTTGTGTTCAACATAAGGTTTTACAATGTTTACCATATTATGCATGTGGAGATTAGACCCACAGAGACTATTTCCATGGTGTACTATATCATGGATGAACATTCAGAGCTTGTGCTTCTCCTAAGAGAGAGGAAATATTCATCGTTAAGACACATGTTCAAAGATGCTAAGGAAGTTGAAGAGAACATCCGGGCTAGCAAGGGGGTTTGTATGCAAGCATATCTTAAAGAGTTGCATGTGCAGAAGCAAGGAGACTATGAGTATGTTTTAGATTCTGAGCATGAAGATATTGAATATGAATCAGATCTGGAACAATAGCAAGGAAGTGAGTGTGGTTCACATGCGGAATCAGATTCTTCAATATTTGCATATTTTTCTATGGGCATGAATGCATATCAATCTTATGATAAGTTTTCAGAACATGTTGAGCATGAAGTGTTGATCAACTGCATAGATGACTATATGTTCTTAGCTGGTCATAATCATGAGGTTTTAAATCTTGTTGTGCAATTATCTTATGGTCATCCTTATGAAGGAGAGACTGCAACTGTTGATGATCAAGCACTGGTTTCGAGGGAGTAGGGAGGTCATTTATTACCAAACAATGAGGAATTTACAGAGGATCGGCCTGGTCTTCTAAAGAAGCCAGAATTTTGTCACGTTACTCATGATCCTATGGCCATATACATGGAGTCGTATGTTTCAGATTTTCTGAAAATTTTAAATTGCATTATCTCTCCGATACTCAAAGGTGAGTATGGTTTTATGAAAGATTTCCAATACCAAACTATAGAGCCTTTTCCTTTATTCATTGAGGAAAGGCATTGGGTGGAAATCAACCAACCTGGACCTGCAGAAGACATAGATAAGCATGAAAAGGAGGAGCTAGGTGGGCATTTTGTCTCTTATCCATAGCCTGTAAACGAGAAAATATCACTTGGTATTGACCATCCTGTATTAGTTCTTCACCTACCTATACACTCTGAGAGCATCAAACAACAGGTGAGAAATGATGAAGAACAAGAGGTAATTTCTTACCAATTGAGCTCCCCTAATTGTAAATTGTGTGACCCTGTGGGGTCATATATGGAGTTGTGTTTTCAAAACGAATTGGAGCCTACAAAATTATTCATCTTATCATCATTTGGGGGTATGGGAAGCATTCCAAGACATGTTCTCGTTCTATTTTCATACTTCCCTATATTTTTGAGGATCAACTGCAGTAAAGATAAGAAATTTATCACCGGATAGTTTGGGTGGCTATGGTGGAAGTTTTCTTTCACCTAGCACTTTGTAACGATTAGTTAGTATATAATTGTACATAAATAAGATCCTTCTAGATCCCATGTGTTTGTTTTCGTTTTTAGTAGAGTAGTGTGTACATATTTCCCTGTTTTCTTCAACAAAATTTTTGAGCTAGACTCCATAGCCTAATGCATAAGGCAACTGGGACTGCTTGTTCTTGGCATCTCGTAGGGAGCATGCCATCCCCTGTGGAGCCAAATGTTATCACATGAACTTGTTATAGTCCTGTGGGTTTTTGGTTTCTACCTAAGTCCGTAATTTTGCCCCAGTCTCCCTGTTTTCCTAGCCCACAACCAGTTGTCTGAATCCTCAATCATGCAAGCCGCAACCATGAACACAAAGCACAGCTTTCCCAATGGTCCATTTTGGGCTTGAAGCATAAGCATAAGGCAGTTTTAATCTTTCAACGATGGAGATCCATTAGGCGAATCGATCGACGATGTGCGTTTTTCGGAAGGTCAAAAGTTGTGCACAATATAGAGCTAAAGAAAAATATCGAAGTCAAAAGGTCGAGAAAAGATTTAATCTAGGCCGTAGATCTCATTAGGAGAGATCAATGGTGGAAAATAATCATGGGAATCGGGAGATAAAAATAGCGTTAAAGTTTTTCGTCAAAGGTCCAAACCCTTGAAACCCAATTTCAGTAGGAGCCATCCAATTCAGAGGGACGTGTGGCACCAGATCCAAGAATTTGCAATTTCACAAACCAAAGTTTTTAGTATGGAGCACAACACAATTTTGTGAAGTGCAAGATCATGAAGTGCCCAAGAATTGGGCCCGTGATCATAGTCCATGATCATATGGAAAGAAGGGACATAAAGAAAGGTAAGCGCCTATTGAGCGGCTAGCCACTAGGGTTTTCGAGGAAGTAATCATGGCCATCAAATTCAAAGAAAGACCGACCATCGATCTAAATAAGTTCGCTTCGCAATTTCGGGCATAGAGATATTTGGAATCAAGTGAAGTGGAGACTCCCAAAAAATGAAATCGCGAAGCGCCTTTGGATATGAGTCCCAGGTCATGGCCCGAGGTTGCATGCAGGATGGAGTGATGGAGAGGAGCTATGCCAAAGGCCAAAAGTGCCCGTATTGGTCACAAAAGAATATTTTCATAGCCTCGAGGCACTAGGATTGAATCGAAGAAATCATGGGAACCACTTGGAACATTCATGGGTGTCAGGCCTCGTCCAGATCTCGATGAAGGTAGTTAATGGAAATTGGGGTGGTGGTCCCCATAAATGGAAAGCATGGAAGAAATGGCCATGGAGGAAGACTGTCAGCCCAAATTTCCCCTATGGACGGATTTTCCTGCAAATCCCATATTGATTTGAGGTATCGTCTGACAAAAGAATGCCTACATAGTCTAACAGAGAAGATGTAGACGAAAAGCCTTGAATGCAGTGGCCGAAGCACGCCCCTGGTGGTTGTGGAAAGTTCTGAGTATAAGTAGGTATTTTTGATATTTTGTTAAGGTCATCAACTGGTTTAGCAGAGCTCCCTATTTTGTAATATTTTGATGCCAGAACTGTTCTCTGGTTATGTATCAAATTTGAGACTTTCATGTTAATAGAATTCAACTTCTTTTCATCTCTCTGTAAAAATAGTGCTAAAACACTCAAGCATGGAGGATCCAGTCGAGGGTTGTTATGTTGTTGTAATGTAGGTTTGATTATAGTGATATCGTGACCAGTTTTAGTCAGCTCCCTTGTTATATTTTTCGCTCTTACACTGAATGGATTGGGCATGGAGGATCCAGTCGAGTTGTTGCACCTGCATTGTGATGTAGGTTTGATAATTATGTTGTTGTGACTATGTTGTTTGGACATATTTCAGTGTCTAAAGCTTGAGCTCGAGAGTGATATTGAGTCTGAGTTTTTCTTCTCCAAGATGCTTGAAATATTGATGCCCATAGCAGTATTGTTCACCTTTCTCACTAAGTCTTCCCTCTGCTCACAATTAAACTCAATTCACTGACTGAAGTTAATGTGGCCCTCACTTCCCTGTGCATTTCTTGTCCATTTCTGTGTTG
The DNA here is from genome assembly GCA_032191745.1 of Picea mariana. NCBI lineage: Eukaryota > Viridiplantae > Streptophyta > Pinopsida > Pinales > Pinaceae > Picea > Picea mariana. Next base: position 19,917 of record JASDQU010505283.1, on the reverse strand, counting down.
AACATCATTGATATTTTGAGTTTTTTCCATTGACCTCCACTCATATAAAACCAACATCCACCAAAAACTCTGATGGGTACTGGGCTTATACTCCCGCAATTTGAGGTTGACTCTTAGTGCTAACAACTCTGCGATGTGAAAACATGAAATCTTTCATTGATCATAGCATTATTCATTGTTTTCATATTTGCTCTCCAATTTTTATGACTTTTGACTCTTCTTCAATAGTCAACAAAGTAAATAGCTCTATGACGTTGGGGTCAATGTCATACATGTATGTATAGAAGTGCATACATTCATAGATAACACACTTATAAGTGGGTGTGTCTTGGATAGTCTTTAAATATGTCTTAGTTGCATTTGCATGTTTTTATCTTTCTTGTCATTGTAAAGACTCTTGTATTCATATTTCTTGTTTCAACTGATGCAATGATATTGATTTCTATTTTTTTTTAAATTTGGATTATCTCTCTTTTTGAACACAGATCTAAGGTCTCTTTGAAGTGGTGCAATTGATCTATAGCTAGATTGTTTTCTCCAATTTCATCTATGTTGATGCAACATTTCTTTAATGATCTTGTTGTATTTCTACTTACTTTCAACTATAAGCTCTTTAGTCATGGATGGCTCTATGTTGAAGCTATAGGATTCAAAGTGACCCCATGAATAGTCTTTTGGACTTGTTATTTTTTATTTCATCACATGTATCTATCTTGCAATTTTATGCACTTTTACCACTATCTTTGGGGGAGCATCGAAGAAAGGATTCAAAACGTGCATGACAAGGACTTGAAATGTCTTGCATGAGGTAGAGTATATTCAAATAACATTGAGCATTATAGAATCTTTGAGTAATCAATTATTATTCAATCTTCTCTATGTACATGTTCATATACAACAATTCACACAACCACTGAATTGCAAATTGACCATCTTTTATTTCTCCTTCATTGTACAAAACCAACATATTGATAGCATATCCTTTCAACTTGAAATAAGTTTATCATGTTTAATGGTGATATCAAGAATTTATTCCTACAAGCATTTATGCCATCTTATTTCATACATAATAAATGCATTACAGAATGTCCATGTCACACAATTTCTCAAGGAGGTTACATGTCAAAATGATGTCTTAATTACAAAAAAAACTCAAACAACAAATTATGGTAAGCAACACTACAAGTAATAGGTCTATCCATTTTTTCTTAGAGAGTTCTTCTTATGTAAACACCATTTCAAGATTAATACTTGAAGGTCAAAGTATACAATTAGATAAAAGAGTTGTGAGAAAATGTGATTTCTCAATGTTACATACTTCATATGACATGAGTAATTCATAATGACCACATCACAGATTCATGGTACTATATGCATATCCAAATTTATTTTCATTGAAATGAAGGTATTTCACCTTTTTGGTAAATGACCAAACACAAATGGAATGAATAGCCAGCTTGCAACCCATTTTATGCATAAAATATCTCCTCACAAACCAATGAATCAACATAAGCTTTCTCTTATTGGAAATCAAATGAATACTACTATGTATGGATAGATTAAAAAAGTGTATGAGGAAAAATATAATAAATGTATATACAAACAATAAACTTCTCGAAAGAAAAGTAAGCCACAAAATTTGTTCTTTCATTCACAGAATATTCACATCATAGATTTAAAATATATTTAATCAATTCAAGTATAACTAACATCATAGATTTAAAATATATTTAATCAATTCAAGTATAACTAACAACCTAATAGAGGAAATAAAGCATATACACATGAATATTGTACTCACAACCTCAAGGATCAACCGATGATAGTTTTTACTCTTGAAATACTATGTATTAACATGATTTGAACAAATATGGGTCTTCAAGGTTAATCACGTGTGCTAAACCCAAAAAAATGACATTGACATAACA
>JASDQU010505283.1:0-17929 GCA_032191745.1 Picea mariana | reverse complement strand
CCTCAAAATCTTAACAGTCCATAACAAATAATTATTTATAAAAATATAATCTTCCTCATATTGCAAATAAAATCAATACTTCTATGTATTAACACTAGTTTTAATAATCCATAACAAATAATTAACATAATTAATTCAATCACCTCAAAGTCTTAACAATCTCTAACAAATAATTATTTATGAAAGTATATTCTTCCTCTTATTGCAAATAAATTCAATACTTCTATGTATTAACACAACTAAAAAATGAGTGTACATATTTGAATAGGAAGGAAAATGATAGGAGATATATATTTATATTTACAGAAAAGAATGAACCTATATAAAGCAACTAACAAAAATTATAGGAAATTTTTTTTAAACACCAACACCACACAAAAATTATAGGATTTTTTTTTCCTAAACACCAACACCATATACTTCCAACCCATAGTCAATTCAAGTATGATCAGACAAAGACACATCAATATTGTAATCAATATTGTACTCGTAACCCTAATGATCAACCAACTCGAGATTTTACACTTGTAGAAAGACTAGCATCTTGCTAACACGAACCAATATGGGCCTTCAAGCATAATCAAGTGAGACCATTAAAAAAAATGGTGTTTAATTAAAAATGATTAAACAATGCTTGAGATTCATTTGAGGAGCAAGGAAAAACTTATCATTTGCAACATAATCAATTTACCACCTTAAAATCTTAACACTTTGTAAGAGAAAATGATTTATGCGTAAGGTCGAGACATTTATTCAAAAGAAATGTGATAATAATGGAGACATCGCTTAACGTTCGAATGATGGAAAACATGTATAGGTCATTTAATACAAAAATATATATAATCAAACATAAACTTTTTTAATTATAAGCGATGTCGCCCATGTTCAAACCCCATCAAGAACTCAAGGGTATGGCACAAGGTTAAAATATAAGACAAATGGCTCAACACCCAAGGAAGGCGTCCAAATGTTAACCAAATAAAATGATTTCAACCATGCTTCAAAATAATCCTTAAATCGTGAGAATGGTTAGCAGGTTTCTAAGACAAAATAACCTAGAATCCAAGGCTTCTAGTTTAATGAAAAACATTACATATGTGAGTTTTGATGGAGTTGGTGACAAACCCTTCTTGATTTTAAAATTAATAGATGATTGAAAGCATATAAGATCTCTAGAAAAGGGACATCTAATCCAAAGATACTTTTTATGATGAAACAAGTTCACTGAAGGAAGTTGATTCACTTCTATCGACTAAAGAAATTAAGGGATCCAAACTCCATGTAATATAAACCAAACACCAAATATGCATACCAAATCAATTTTTACTAAACTTTTATCTTCTTCCAACATTTAGTACAATAATTGATTAAAGAATATTACATTGAAAATGTAAAACCAAAGTTTAGAGATTGAATCCATAGAGACAAGATCCCTCATGCCCATGATTCATCTAAGTCTTTCCTACTAATATTTTAAACCACAAATAGTTTCCCATTCAACAAAAGAATCTGCTAACTATTATGCAAAACCAAACAAATCCTAATCAAAGTAATCACACACTGAGATCGAAAAAGAGTAGTATAATAATTGATTAAAGAATATTACATGGAAAATGTAAAACCAAAGTTTAGAGATTGAATTCATAGAGACAAGATCCCCCGTGCCCATGATTCATCTAAGTTTTTCCTACTAATATTTTAAACCACAAATAGTTTCCCATTCAACAAAATAATGTGCTAACTATTATACAAAACCAAACAAATCCTAATCAAAGTAATCACACACTGAAATCGAAAAAGAGTAGAGGGTTCCAAATTCTTGTAATGCTTCTAGGGATTCTTCACCAAGATTTTAAACCACAAGCAAGTTCTCAATCAATAGAATAATGTTCTAACAAGCACTATAATCCCAAAGAAAAGAGCTATCATTCTTGTAAATTATATTAATTGTAACGGAACCAACCCCCAACTGGGTCACGTCACTTGCTAAAACAACCAAAACAAAATTTACGATACCAATTCTAAATGCATAAATAACATACACAGCATGACATTCAAGCTCATGCAACTATCCATACTAATAAAAAATGTAAATGTAATTGCAATTTCTTAACTGTGCATAGCAACAACTAAATAACATACAACAACATTCAACCACATAGATAAGGATTTAAATGCATCATTTTGCTCACATCAAGCAACAATAACCAAGATATCTTAGAGTAAAATGCACAACAAGATATATATCGGTATTTAACACAAATCAACACAGCAGATAAGAACACTTATCTTATAAAATATGCAACCCACTGGAGAGGATGGACATTCTCAACAACAAGACACCCCCAACCTGGGGCTATGAATCCGCAAGAGACGATGGTCCCTAAGGCTAGCTAATGTTCCTCTCTCAAACATTCAAAATCACAACTAATTCTAGTCCACTGGCTCTCTTCCCCTCAATCTGCACAACCCAAGGGATGGAATCCCCCTTCACTGCTCATAGTCCCTCAATCCTTTCCACTCCCCTTGAGGGGTTCCAACACAGGTTGGATAGGAATTATACTTGTTGGGAGCTCAGGAATTCTATAGTTGCAGCATGAATTTACATAGAAATAAAATATGTGTTTCCTTGGCTAATTTTGAATGACACGTTACTCCCAATCACGCCACCTCTTTCTCCACGAATTTTCATCTTTAAACGACTACCAAACTTTCCCACAACAACTACCTTCAAGATTCAACACTCAAAACTCCTTTGTTGGCCAAACAAATCCATGTAAAAACAACTCTCTATGCAAAAATGTGAATCTCTAATTCTAGTCTCCTATGCATACAAACTTCCCCTCCTTCTCTTTATTCCTTGACTTGCACTCTTCCCCAATTTGATTTTAATCATCTCTCATGCTCTCAATAACTATGGGATGTGACTCTTGCACTCACCCTCTTACATGAATTCAATGATTGGGCTCTAGAAGACTCAACAACTAATTAAAGGTGCATGGTAAGGATAATATAGAAATAAATGTTTTGGGTTTAATAAACATGGGTAAAATCTCCTCCCCTTGGAATCCTTCCCTCTCTTGTGGACAATTAGCCCCTGAATCTATGTTTGTGTCCATATGTAGTTGGCGATACATTTTATTCATTATATTCAATTTACATTATTTACATATTACATCTCTTTGGCTCTTGGCCATACATTACATTTACTATATACATCGCTAGTTTTGGATTTGAAAACGAGTTTGTTACATTCCTCTCCCCTTATAAACTACATTGTCCTTAGTGCACATATACACATTGACATTTACAAAAATATTACATCATAATACTTGATAATTACACAACTTAATGACTCACGTAACAATTCCAACCAACATCTCTCTTTTCCCCTCAACCCACACAATGGTTGGACGTGAAATATCAAATTTGTAGTTCCAAGAACTCCAACTGCCAAAACGAAGTCTTCATTCGCTTATGTACAATGTACATTCAATTTTCTTCAAAATCTACAAACAATTGTTCGTATGCTTCCCTCATAGATTTTGCGTGCTACCATGTAGTTTCTTCGGGACTGTAGCAGGTCCATTGAACCTTTACAAAGATGATGGATTAATTCCTGAGCACTTTGACTTTTTGGTCTAGGATGTGCACTAGTTCCACTTGGAAATCCCCTCCATGATCTTCCTGGATCACATTTCAATCAATCACATGATTAGGATCAGGTACATACTTTTTTAATAAAGACACATGAAACATGTTATGAATTTTCATGGATGCAGGTAATGCTAGAATGTATGCAACTAGTCCTACCTTTTCTAAGACCTCAAAAGACCCATAATATCTCACTGCCAACTTTGGGAAATTTCTCAATTTCAGCAAGCTTCTCTTGGATTTAACTTTAAAAAACACATGTTCTCCTACTTTGAATTCTCTATGTGTTCTTCTTTTATCGACATAACTATTTTTCCTATATTATGCAACTTTCAAATTCTTCCTGATCTTTACCATCTGTTCTTCCATTTCCCTTAACAATTTTGTCCCAATCACGGGTATGTCTACTAGGTTATCCCAACTTACTAGTGTGTTGCATTTTCTACCATATAATGCTTCAAATAAGCTCATCTTCAATGATTCATGATACTCATTATTGTAGGAAAACTCAACTAAATGGATATAGTCCTCCCACCTAGAAGGTTTTTCCATTACATACATTCTCAACATATCCTCAATTATCTGATTAATTCTCTCTATATGCTCATCTGACTCTAGGTGATATGATGTACTAAAATTTTAATTTGTCCCAAATCCCTTAAAAAAACCCTTCCAAAAATTGGAAGTGAACTTGGGATATCAGTCTGACACTATTGTCTTAGACACACCATGTAGCCTAGCAATTTCTCTCATGTAAATTTATGCAATATTGATTTCCTTATGAGTTACTTTTACCAGAATAAAATGTGCAAAATTTGTAATCTTTTCCACCACTACCATCATGGAATCATGTTAGCTTGTTGTCCTGGGAAATTTGGTAATGAAATTGATAGTAACAAATTCCCATTTCCATTCAGGAATGGGCAATGGTTGCAAAAATCTCCCTGGATGTATGTGTTCAGCCTCTGTCTTCTAACATTCAGTCCATCTATCCAAATAATCAATGACATATTTCTTCATACCAGGCCAAAAATATTGGTGATCCAGGTGGATATTGATGGCCACCCACCTATTCCAACTAGCTCCTTTTGACAATTTTAGTTCAACACATTCTTCTGTAATTGTGAATTCTACACTTTTAGAGCTATCTGAATCCCTACATAGCTGCCAGGTGGAGATTGGTGGCCACCCACCTAATCCAACTGGCTTATTTTGGAAGTTTTCATGTCAGTACATCTTTTTGTACTTCCAAGGCCATTTTGGGGCCCTAAACAGTGTTTTTTTGGATTTCCACAGTGAAACTATTGACATAGTCAAAGTTTGGCGGCATAATTTGTAGTTCTCAAAGAGACCTTTCCAATGGGATATCACGCACCTAAAATAGAGGTCGTATGCAAAAGTTACTACCACGGGAAGTTGAGTTACCAACTTACCCATTGGGGCCCACATAACGTTTGGTGTTTCATCTCCTAGGGTTAGGTTTTTGGATGTCTAGGGTTTTGCAATTCATGAGTAATGTTAAAAAGGAATTTGGAGCCTCATTGTAATTATTCTTCTCAGAAATATGTGTGTAGCAACCACATCTCTTCTTAGAGACAACTACCACCATTCGAGCAATCAAGCAAGTTGTTTTCAATTTTGCAATTTTATAGTTTCAGCCTATTTTATATATTCAATAGAAGTTATTGTTCATTGGATACCTGTTGTTGTTCTCCATATCTATGTGTTATTATATTCAGTCTATTACTCATTTAGTTCCGCTCATAAATCCAGATCAGTGGTATTAGATCATTTTTCTCTTCATTTATTTTTCTTCGTGCATGTACCCGACAAGATTTGGGTACAAGAAGTTGGGACTCGAACTAGTCGAGCCTTTGCAATATCTGTCATGCCAATCCTGACAACAACCCATGGGGGACGAGAAGAAAGATGATGGAGCAGAAGATCCTTTTAAATTTTTTCTCGATGAATCCCTTGCGTGACAAAGGAACGAGATGATGGACAACTTTGAACAGATCCTTCAGCAGTTGCCCACAAGAGACACAACTTCATCAAGTGGCCATGCAGCCGCCTTCAAGGTACAAGTAAATTTTTTATATTTCATTATTTGAAGGATTGATAGATGTGGATGTTGTAGATAAATGGTTGGATTTGCTCGAAGGGTATTTTTCGGTCCACAATTTTTCCGACATGGAAAATATTACTTTTTGCACTCCTCAAGGTCGTCCCCCATGTTAAGGACCAATGGGATACTTACTATGAGAAAAGGGCCATAGAGGAATATGCAATATTTGTGGTCACCCCCACATGGGATTCCTTTAGAGATTCCATTAAAGAATAATACTACCCTAATGGAAGATACGAGGACCAGTACACAAGATGGACAACGCTGCGTCGGGAAAGGGACCAGACAATACCAAATTTCACCAATATTTTTCATACCCTATGCACCAAATTGGGTATCAAAGATTCTAAATGACATATGGTGCTCAAATACCGCAGTTGTCTGCATATATGCATTCAAACAAAAATGGTGTTTCTTGACATCACATCATTGGGTACGGCTTATAGATATGTTGTCAAGATCAAGAAGAAATTTAAGCAGAAGAGGCGAGAGTTTGGATCTGCAAACTCCTCATAGACGAAGTAGGGAAAAGGTGGCCCCAACCCACAAAACAAGGGACATAGAAAAGATGGTCACTCTCAAGACAACCAGACCAAGCCACAATAAAAGAAGGGTAATGAGAAGTCAAAGAAGGACATAGGAAAGTAGTGTGAATACCATAAAATCCCTTGGCACAACACCAAATAATTTTGCTCCAAGCAGTCACTAGTGGCGGAGCTAAAAGCTTCTGAGTCAGAGGCAGATTTTGACTCTGAATCAAATCTAGAAAGAGGGCAGCAAATTACCAATTTCAAACCCAGTGCCACTGTCTCTACCGCCAAATTCCAACCAAGTGAACCAGAAGAACCAAAGGAAGGGTAACGCCTCTTTCACTCATAGATGTGGGTAAAGGGGGCTCCACTTCATTTCATTGTCAATAGAGGAATTCATAAGAACCTGATCTTAGTAGAGGTAGTCAAGCGGTTGGACCTACCAATGACACCACACCTGCATCCCTACACCATCAGTTGGCTTCGCCAAGGAAGAGATCTTCGCGTCAGCCAACAATGATGTCTTCCCTACGACATCAAGCCCTTCAAAGATGAGGTATTGTGTGATTTTTCTCCCCTTGAAGTTTTTGATGTTATTTTAGGACAACAATATTTGTGGAAGTGACATGTTGTGTATGAGTCTAGACCTCGTAGTGTTATTATTACTTTGGGTAGGCAATTATACATGATACCAGAGGTAGCGCCACCTACCACTATTTCTTTAATCTCTGCTAAGCAATGTAGTAAGGTCATTTCACAAACCGAGAAGTTCGTCTTCTTTGTGATCTATGCTCATAGTAAGCATAAGGTCGACGCCACATCCATAACATATACACAGAGCCACTCTTTGCAATGGAAGAAAGTGGACGGAATTGTGGAAGAGTACAAAGACATCTTCTCCTCACCCATCGGGGTACCGACGCACTTCCAAGTCAAGCATCCAATTTATCTAACCCATGATGTACCTCTTCCTAATGGACTAGTTTATCATCGCTCCCTGATGGAAAATGATGAAATAAAGCATCATATCCAAGAGTTTCTTCAAAAGGGGCACATCGGACCCAGCTCCTCCCTTGCGGAAGCCCAATTTTACTAGTGCAGAAGAAATACGGGACCTGGCAGCTCTGCATTGATTACAGAGCATTAAAAAAAATCATAGTCAAGAACCGGTACCCAATTCCCCAAATTGATGACCTTCTTGACCAACTCAAGGGGGCCAAGTTCTTCAACAAGATTGACCTAAAGTATGGCTACCACCAGGTTCACATCGAATCGACTGATGTATGGAAGATATTTTTTAAATCTAAAGAAGGTCTCTTCAAATGGTTGGGCATTCCCTTTGGCCTAACAAATGCACCAACAACTTTCATGAGGTTGATGGATGATGTATTGAGACCCTTCACCAACTCTTTTGTGGTGGTATATCTGGATGAAATCCTCATCTTCATTAGAACTTGGGAGGAGCACATGTAGCATATTCAATAGGTTTTGAGCACTCTGCGGTAGCACAAGCTATATGCCAACATGGAAAAATGCTCCTTTGGCATGAAAAGGGTCCAATACTTAGGCTACATTGTTGATGAACATGGAGTATGTGTGGATCCATCTACGATCCAATTCATCCATGATTGGCCATCCCGGACCACACTAACTAAGCTTCTAAGCTTCTTGGGACTTGCCAACTTCTACCGACAATTCATGTTGGGATTCTCCCATATTGCATGGGCCCTCAGCCAAGTGAATAAGGGTGGTGGAAAGGAAAATTTCACGTGGGGTTTTCACGTGGGGGAAGGCACAACAATGAGCATTTGATGATATGAAGCATCACTTGTGCTCATCTACAGTACTCTCCTTACCCGATCTGCAACAATCGTTCGATATTGAGATTGATGCATCCGACTATGTTGTAGGTGTAGTTCTCACTCAAGATGGTCATTTGGTAGTGTAACATAGTGAGACACTCTCATATATTGTTTGAAAATACCCCACTTATGATAAGGAAATGTATTTTGTTGTACAATCATGTCATCAATGGAAACATTACATTCTGGGAAAGGAGACAATCATCCACACTGATCAAAAGCCTCTGCAGTTCATACAAACATAGGGGAAGTTGCAGAACGACCTCCATCAGAAGTGGTACACATACCTACAGTAGTTCCATCTCAACATCAAGTATAAGACAAGGAGCACAAATCGTGTTGCTGACTACCTCAGTAGACCTCTCGTGGCTGCACTCACCACCATGCTCCATTCCTGTGGGCATGAGGCATCTGAGTGGCCCCAAATTTATCAGCAAGATCCTGACTTCTCCACAACCTATCATATATTGGGTACATGCACGAATGTCACCAATTTTCACATTCAGGATAGATTATTATGTCATCTGTGCCACCTCTGTGTTCCTACAAGTGAGTGTACAAAGCTAATCTGGGAGGCTCACTACATTCGTATGGAGGGACATTTTGGCATGGAGAAAATTGTGGTCATTCTATAGAAACATTTTTATTGGCCAAAACTTTGATAGGATGTCAGCAAGTATATCAGATCTTTCACTGCATGTGCCATTTCCAATTCAGCCATCAAGAAGCAAGGCTTATACACCCCTCTTCCTAATCCCAAGAGGCCTTGGGAATCCATCTCAATGGATTACATGTCTAGACTTCCCACCACCAAGAAAGGAAATGATTGTGTATTTGTGGTGGTTGATCGGTTTTCAAAGATGGCCATTCTCACAACCTGCAAGAACAACATTTGTTACAAGGAAAATCTCTCTATGGCTAGGGTGAACCACAACATACAGAAATGACTGCAGAAATCAACTCTATCCCAAAAACATGCTATATAAACCAATGTGCAAGAGAGATAAGAAAGGGACCTACCTCATCCAGATGTTTGATGATGTCCACCGTTGAGCACTTTGACCTAAAGCTTTATACCGGCAACAAGCTCTCAACAAACAAGCAGAGAAAGCATATAGTGATAATATAAAAGGTTAGCACATTAGATAGCATAATCCATTAATATACAAAACAAACATGCCCATGGATAATAACTCATATATTCATAAGATATCAATTGGATGAGAAAGGAGTATTTCTATTAATAAATGATCAGCAGAAGTGAAAATTTTACAGACTTCTGTGTCAGCACGGTTCATAATCAAGAAACTGAGTTCATTCCAACTAGGCCTCCACCACTTCAATCCTCCACCAAAGGCAAGCTCATATAAGGGAGACAAAGAGGTTCTCCATCAATAAGGGAAGAGCTTGGGGGCTAAACACTGTGTTCAGACTTAAAGGACAAAGGGATGCAGAATCAATATGAAGTAAATAATTTCTCCAGAGTAACTTTGCTCTCAAAGTTGAATTCTCTCCCCTTTTCCATATCTCGGAATTGGGCTATTTATAGCCTTCAAAATGCAACTGAAGGACCGAGTCAAATCGTTTCTAGTATATGGAAAGCCAAGGATTAGATATCTCATGTCGTAACATGGAAACCCGACATTTAATTTTGATTTTCTGGCACAAATACCGATGTATGCAAGCTGTAGTGGAGCAGCCAACGTAAATGCTTGTTGTATAGATTGCAAGGTGCGTACAAGTGGAAAAAATTATATTTTTGTCTATGGATTTATCATTCAGGGAAAGTGAGTCTGCATGGGGGAATGGAATAAGGCCCTCTCTGCAATATTTCATAGGGTGAGGCAAATCTTTCTCTAACAGCATCACAGCAGCAGATACTCCCAAGCTCTTCTTCAAACGAGTGTAGGTCCATTTTGGGATACCACAGACCATCATCTCCAATTGGGAAAACATGTTCCTCAACACATTTTGGTCGAGTCTCTGGTCACTATTGGACACCAAGCTCACTAAATCCACTGCCTTCCACCCTCAAACCGATGGTCAAACAGAGGTTGTCAATCGGATGATTGTGCACACCCTGTGCATGTATAACTCTAAGCATATGTGCACATGGGATGAGATTCTTGCCTATGTTCAACACAACTACAACATAGCTCTCCATAGCTCCACTAGCCATAACCCATTTTAGGTGGGGTTGGGATTCCAACCCTTGGGTCTCCATTGATGTTGCACTACCTCTTGCAACCACACAGACAAAATATTTCCATGTTTAGTTTGAGGCTGACAAAGCCACCATATTCATTGAGAGGATTCAACACATCTTCCAATAGGTCCATGAGATTTTGCAGAAAGCCAATGCTAAGTATAAGAAGCGACATGATCAACACCGGGTACAACACAATTTTCAGGTGGGAGACAAGGTCTGGTTACATTTGTAGAAATAACACCTTACATGGCCCCATCGGAAGCTCCATCCACTTCACTATAGGCCTTACACTATCACCAAGGCTATGGAAGACAATGCTTTTGATCTAAACACTCCCCCCTTCCTTGGCTTGCATCGAGTGTTCAATGTGGACTTCCTCCGGCCATATTTTCCACCATTATTGGACACCTCAGAGATCGCAGAACAATTGACACCAAAAGAGATCAACCATGACTGCATGGAACATGCATCCACTGATTAGATAGTGGACACACAGGTCAAGGGCACTCGCCAACATAGGATCCATCTTTATCAGGTTGTCAAGGCAAGGAAGCTCCTGCACCAAGGAAAATGACTCACCCAGGGACAAATTCAACAAAAAATTTCTCACCTTATGGGATCACTCAACGCAATGGAGACCATTGCTTCCCAAGGGGGGAGGACTGATCCAGGTGGATATTGGTGGCCACCCACCTATTCCAACCAGCTCTTTTTGATAGTTTTAGTTCAGCATGTTCTTCTGTAATTCTTTGTAATTGTGGGTTCTACATTTTTGGGGTTGTTTGAAGCACTATAGATCTTCCAAGTGGATATTGGTGGCTGTCCACCTAATCCAACTGGCTTATTTTGGAAGTTTTCATGTGAGTACATATTTTTGTACTTCCAGGGTCATTTTGGGGCCCTAAACAGTGTTTTTTTGTCTTGCCCCAGTCAAACTATAGATGGAGTTAGAGTTTGATGACATAATGTGTAGTTCTCGAAGAGACCTTTCCAATGGGCTATCACGTGCCTAAAATGGAGGCCGTACACAAATGTTACAACCCCGGGAAGTTGAGTTACCAAGTTACCCATCAAGGCCCACATAAATTTTGGCATTTGATCTCCTAGGGTTAGGTTTATGGATGTCTAGGGTTTTGGAATTCATAAGTAGTGTTAAAAAGTCCTCTAGAGCCTCATTGTAATCATTCTTCTCAGATGGATGCACGTAGAAGCCACATCTCTTCTCAGAGATAGCTACCGCCATTCGAGCAAGTTGATTTCAATTCTACAATTTTACAGTTTCAACCTATTTTATTTATTCAATAGAAGTTATTGTTCACTGGATATTTGTTGTTGTTCTCTGTATCTCTATGTTATTGTATTTAGTCTGTTATTTATTTCGTTCCTCTCATAAATCTGGATCAATTGGCCTATTACAATTGTAATAGTTTTTTGATATCCTGGAAGTCCAATGTATGGCATATTATGCATCTCCTTTATAACTAAATTTATCAATTCTTGAGAATTGGGAACATAAACTATGTTCTGAAATAAGAGGATTCCATCCTCTTCCAGCTTGTAATCCTTATATTTCTGTTGTATATCATTTTGTTGTAAGCTTTCTCTAACTTGCACATAATGTTGATATGTTGTTACAACCTCTAGAATTGTATTTTTTAAATCTATCATGTACATACTAATGGTTGTAGCATGCATTTTATGCACCCTTATGTTGAGTGCATCAACCACCTTGTTCTCTTTTCCCTTTATGTGCTTGATGTCAAATTTATATTCACTAAGAAATTCCATCCATGTATTTTTCCTAGCATTTAGGGTTGGTTGTTCAAACAAGTATTTCAAACCACTATGGTCTATCCTTAATTCAAATTTCTACCCATAAGGTAATGCCTCCACATCCTTAAGGAATGTAATATGGCTGCCAACTCTAGGTCATGTGGCATAATTTATTTCATTCTCCTTCAGTTTTATGGACTCATAACAAATTACATGTTCATTTCACATAAGGAAATCATCGAGCCCTTCCTTGCATGCATCTGTGCACACAACGAAATCCTCATATGGATTTGCAACCTCTAAAATAGGTGCATTGGTTAACAAATCGTTTAACCACCAGAAATTGTCTTCACACTTATCACTCCATTCAAACTTTACTCCTTTCTTTGGCAAAGAGCTTATTGGGTGTGCAATCTTGGAGAACCCTGCAATGAACCTCCTGTAGTAACCAGCTAGACCCATAAATGATTTAACCTTTGAAATGTTTGTTGGTGATGGGCAACTTTTGATTTCTTCAATCTTTTTTTGATCCACTGTTATGCCATCTTCTAAAATAATGTGACCCAAATAATGGATCTATTTTTTATAAAAAGTGCATTTACTCAATTTGGAATACAATTGGTGCTCTCTTAACACTTGTAGCACCATCCTGAAATGTTTCTCATGCTCCTCATCTATATTGGAATAGATAAGTATATCATCCAAGAATACAAGGACAAACGTGTCTAGGAAATATTTGAACACCCCATTCATCAAACACATTAATGTAGTCAGTGCATTTTTCAACCCAAAAGACACCACTACAAATTCATAGTGTCCATACCTTGTCTGAAAGGTTTTTTTGATGGTGTATTGTTATTTGATTCTAACTTGATGATATCCCGACCTCAAGTCAATATTGGAGAATATCTTTGCTCCTTTCAGCTAATCAAAAATATTGTCAATCCTTGGATAAGAATATTTATTTTTTACTATAACCTTGTTCATCTATCTGAATTCAATACACAACCTCAACGTTCCATATTTTTTCTTGAAAAAAATAATTTGGGAACCCCAAGGAGAAACACTTGGGCATATGTATCATTTCTTTAACAACTCTTCTAGTTTCATTTGAAACTCTTTTAGCTCTAGCGTGATCATTCTGTAGGGATTCTTGGACACTAGGGCAGCTCTGAGCATTAAGTCAATAGAGAAATATGTATCCCTCTTTGGTGGAAATCCTGACAATTCCTCAAATACATCTTCAAACTCCTTCAAGACTGGATAATCTTAAATACTTGGCTATTTATCCTTCATTGGATCTTCCATATGGGCGGCATATATCTGGCACACTTTTCTAAAAATTATTTTCAGTTGCAATGCTGAAATGTCTCGGACAAATATAGGCCTTGGAATACCTTGTATTGTTCTTGAACTCCCTTCTTCATCAAGACATGTGAAAACTGTTGGCACCCAAAATTTTGGGTTCAGTTTTGCGTGCGCCAAAGGACATAGAGTGCATGTCGGATAAAGTTTTTTAGTTGCACACCAAGATTACAGTCTACCAAGTGTGCGTTGGTTCGAGTTTTGTCAATTACTTCAGAAACCAAAAAGATGCCTGCCAAAATCAAGAAAGGAATCATCGAGAAAAATCCCCAAATTATTACTGTCAGTAGCATATAGGGACATGTGACGTTCAAAGGATGAGTTGGCCATGAAGTTAATATTACCATTGATACAAAAATTTTGTGTGGAGCATTGGCAGACACCATAAGCATGTGAGGCAGTTTTTTTAGGAAAATGAGTGGAGAAGAGTAGAAAGAGACAACGCTCCCCATCAGTAAAAGCTATAAAATGAAGCACTAATATAAGAGATAGGGTTAGCCGGTGACACTAGTGAGATGTTGAGGAAAAGAGATTCATTGATTCTTCAGTATCAAGCTCGCTCTGAGCCTGTTATAGTGTTGTAATAACTTGAATATATTTTTATGTTTGTATGTGTTTGAGTGTTGAGGAAAGGCATATTGTGGAGTATATTGTAACTATGAGTCTTTAGATAGAGAAGATATGAAGTTCTATGGATTTGATATGTATCTCTCTTGCGCAATGTATATCTTTTTTGTGATGGAATGGATCTAGTAATAAATGTGTGATAGTTTTGATCTATTATTTGTCTATTATGTATGAGTTGAATATGTGTGTATATTTTTTTAATTCTTAGTCCTAATAATCTGTCAGATATGAGCTACATGGATGCCAATCTTGATGAATTTTTGTGTGTTTAGCCTTCATCCCTATTACAAGACCTTATGGTCTCTATGATTCTCTTTGCATCTCAGGTGAGACCTTCCTCGGCCTTGGTCGAGGATTGATATTCCAGTGCTTTGGGGGTTTTATTGGACAACTTTGGATGAACCCTGGGTCTAAAATCCCCATCATTAATAAGGATGCATGCAATCATGGATCAAAACACCCAAAAAATGGTTTTGTTGTTAGGACTTGAACTCGGGTCTCTCGGGTGAGAGCCGAGTATCCTAACCAACTAGACTACAACATACCTAGACAACAAATTCTGCACCTATTGGATATTATGGAGTGTCACAACCTTAAAGTAAGATGAAGAGTAGAGAAGTGGTGTGATCAAAAGAAGAAAGGATGTCATGCATAGAAGTAGTGCATTGTTTGGAGAGGGTGATGTGTGTAAAGTGGAAATGCATAGATCGGACTGGGAGACAAAGCACGGATTTGTAGTGCACAGGTCATCCCAGGAGACAAAGCACACATTTCTGGTGTGTAGTTAGGACAAGAAAGTAGGGCGCATAGTGTTGGTGCGCCAAAAGAAGAGGAAGATGAAGGCTCCCCTAGTGGTGAGGGAGACAAATTGACAATAGTAGATGGTCTTGTGTGAATGTAAGTAGATAACTTTCTTGATCACCTCACGAGAATTTTTAGAAGAATATGAACCTACCTCCCCTTTGTATCACCCGCCTTGTGCATTTTTATTCAAGAAGAAAACACAACCAATAGTGAATAAATTGGGGCATAAGAAAGAGAAGAAGAAGAAAGAAGTGAAGATATGAGGGAAGAAGAAGGTGAAGTCAAAAATACTTTACCCCAGGAAATAGTGGTGTGGAAAATTCAATCCCCTAATAGTCATAGAAGTGGAACTAGCTCGAGTTTGAAGATGGAGAATCAAGATAGTACATTGAAACTACCCATATTGGAAAAAATAGGTAAGGATGATACAGAGCAACATTGGTTTACCTGTGAAGTAATATGGTCTATAAAGAGAATTACAAACAAAACAGCTAAAATTGTGCAACTAGAGACCACATTCAGGGACAAACCTTGATGTGGTACATGAAGTATAAGTCTATTGTGTCAGTGGGATAGGCAAGGTCCTTGGATGAGATTAAGCGAGATATACTTAGGGAGTTTCAAAATCCTAAGTGAGAATCCAAATGCATTACAGAAATCAAGAAGATCAAACATAAGGAAGGAGAAATCGTCCTAGACTATGACCAACAGTTTAAAATCTTATTGGATAGGATGATGTTCCAAATTCAATATGTGTAGCACAAAGAATGGTTCATTGTGGGGTTACTCCATTATATCTGATTCTTTCTCACCCAAAAAAAGGTGACGACTTAGGAAGAGGAAGTCCCATTCACTATGTGCTTGAAAGCTACACCTGGAAGTGAAAATACACCAGTCAGCTTGGATCAGGTTTAGTCACAACTGGCCAAACTAATGATGCAACTACAAGACATGGAGAAGACTAAAGTCATGTGTGATAATTTATGGTCTACCACATGTCGCTCTGAGGGGCATCACTGAGACCAATGCCCTATCCTTCCAAATTATGTGGCGACAGGCGTGCCAATTCCATTTTCATATGAGCAGTCAGAATGGTGCAAGATATGTATACAATGGGGCCATGTTCCCCCCCATTGTCCCACTTTTCAAAAGTACCAAAATTTGACTCACACTCCATTCTATGAGTTCTATAAATCCATCGGCCATGATGCCAATGGTTGTTGCTGGCTCCAGTTAGTGAAATATAATACCTGCAAGGCATTCTGGGTACAGGAGAAGAAAAAAGGTGGTGATTGCAGTGGGGCAGAAAGGGGACGATACCAAGGAGGTCCTTGAGGTGGATATGGGTGCAATTGCAATCACGAATATGGCGGAGGGGGAGGTAGACCCCCCACATGTTTTAATTGCGGTGATATTGGTCATGTCTTGGGATTTTGTACCAAATTGCACGTGCTCTATGCATATTTCTATATCCCTAAGCATGTCACTGAATATTATCTCAACTTAATGAATAAGTGGGAGGAAAATAAGACCAACTATAACATGTTGCATGTTGATTCGCGCAAGAACAAGAAGAAGAGCGAGGAGGCTGAAATTTGGGTAGTAACCCACAGAGGGGAAAAGACAGGAGTAGACTTTGAGCATGTTGAAGGCTCAGGTCAAAAGACAGAAAGAAAAATAAGGAGGGAACCTCATCCTCCTCCAAATTTTGATGATTCTCAGCAGAAGAAGTTTCTACGTGATGCACAAAGAGCACTAGAGGAAGAAAGAGCACGCAAGGAGCTGCAACTCACAATTCAGAGGGAAATTGAAGAGGCACAGATCCGAGAGGAATTTCATAGGGTGACATAAAGGTCACTAGATGAGGCTAAAATTCGTGAAGAGGTGTAGTGGGTGACGTAGAGGTCTCTGGACAAATCTCTTGTGTGTGAGGAATTGCAGCATGCGACACACAGATCCTTGGAGGAGGGTCGTGTGCATTAAGAAATACAATGTGCGATGAAAATATTGATAAATAAAGCTCGCAGACATAATGAGTTGTGATTCACTAAGCAGACAACATTCGAAGAATAATTTTAGGAGGAGTTGTAATGTGCACCGTGCGCAGAAGTCTTACATGAACTAGTTTGCAAGGAAGAATCTGAAGACCAAGTAAGTTCTTTCTTTCACTATTGTTTGTGCCTTCTAAATGATCTAGAAGTTGCAAGTAAGTTAACTTAGATGTTAGCTACTTGCATGAAAGAACAAGTACTAGAGGCTACCATATCCTCTTTGCTTCCAAAAAGAGATGTATGTCAGGTTAGCAAGAAAAATTCCACTAGCCAAGAATTTAAGATGACAACCAATCTTGGTGTCTACAACATGGATGGAAACACATTGGATTTGGGATCCTATGTGAACATTTTTTCTGAATAAATCCTAGGAGGTGATGGGTAATCCCAAGTTGGTTTGGTCACCCATCCAGCTCCAATTGGCCAATCAATACAAGATCTACCCAATAGGTCATTTAGAACAAGTTGAAGTCAACATAAAAGGATTGAAAACAAAGGTCGACTTTGAGGTCATTGAGATTATGTATGAATTTGATCCATATCCTACATTATTGGGTATTGACTAGGCCTTTTACAATAATGTAGTGCTAAACTTGAAGAAGCGGTAGATGTCCTTTGAAATAGAAACCCTACATGTGGTCACGCCATAAAATCCATATGAAGGTTACCATTGCAATGAGGTCGTGTATGAGGATGCATGAAGCTCGGTCATTGAAAATATTTATAAGATCACGAGGCGCAGTAAGGACTACATCAACCCCACCACATATGGATAATTAAGCTAGAGATCATGTCAAATATTATTGTTGGATCATGTTGTCATTGATGCCAATGGTTTGATTGATTGATGTCAAGTGATTGATTGATGTCAAAGGATTGATTGACTGATGATTTATGTAATATAATATGTATTGTCCTTAATGAGAATG
>JASDQU010505281.1:22854-55038 GCA_032191745.1 Picea mariana | reverse complement strand
TCAGTCGTTGATCTGCGCGTCGCTAGATCATCCGTCGATCTAAGCGCGTTCTTTATTCTCCAGGCGCGAATATAAGCTTAATGACCTTTTTGAGGGTTTGGTGCGCTGCTTCCCTTGCTTTTGTCACCATGCGGTTAGGAAAAACCACTCAGCGTCAAAAATCATGAATTTTCCTTTTCCTTTCCTTGAAACTAATTTGCAGAAATGAAATATTATTTGCAAGCCAAAATACATCCAGAGTGAAAATTTTCCAGTCACCAGATGATACTTTTAATTATAAGGTTATAACAGGGTGTATGAGATCCCTTGCTATATTGTTTAAGAGTGAGAGTTACCTGTAACCTTAATTATGATGTAAAGGGTATAGATCGACCCCACCATAAAGTGAAAGATAATTAATATGGTAATTATTAATTATATTCTAATTTATTGAGGTCGGCCCTATTGTACCAATAGACACCACTTTTGATGTGTCCAGTCTAATATAAATAAATGTGATTTCCCCATTGAGGATGCACAACACACATGTGAGTTTGGAAATTTCAGTAAGTACATTGTTCTAGGGCTGAAGTGTGCACCTCTCTTCGGCACTAGACTGTTTGGTTTTGTGAGCACACTTTTATGTGATAAGTTTATGGTGTGGAAGGTCTTTCTCTTAAAGAATATAGCAAAGGATTGGTTGGGTTTTCTTCTCTTTTTGAAAAGGGTTTTCCAGGATACTTCTTGTGTACTTGTGCATGGTATTTCTTCTTGTGATCTTGGTTACTACAGCAAATTGTTTATGGTGTAACTGCAATTGCCTATGGTTCAAGTAAAATGCTAAATATGGAATGAACTTCATGCTTGAGCCTAGCATAGTGAAAATTCAACATGTTATCAGAGCTTAGGTCTTGAAGAAGCCATTGCACAATCCTTCAAAGAAAGTCATCCTCTTTTTGCAGAACTGTACGACCCTCCTAGGATTTCCAGAAATTCCATACGACCCTCCTTTTTAAGTTTCAGCCCTTCATACTTGGACGTTGGGGCTAATTTTGGCATAGGAGAGTACAGCCTCCTCCAGTGCACCCCAGAGACTCTCAGAGTGAAATTCCAAGCATTTTGAATTTTTGGCCCTAGGGTTTCGCAATTTTCTACAGATTTTTGGTTTAAAGGTTTCTGCAGCTCATTGAAAGAGCTTTTCAGCTCACCAGTATTCTTGTGATTCTCTTAAGACTTATTGTTGGCAGTCATAAGCCCAACAAAACATAAGGTTGTGAAGAATCTGAAAAATATGAAGAACAAAACTTTGGTGGAAGATAGGCTTGATGGATCATGCAACTTCAGCTCCTGGAAGTCAAGACTTCAGATCACCCTTGAAGAGGATGACCTATTGAGTGTGATACAAAATACTTTACCAGAGACAGCTACCAATGAAGAGAAGGAAGAAAGGAAGGAAGATGACGTCAAGGCAAGGAAGATAATCATCTATTCAGTAAGAGATCATCTCCTACCTCGTATTGCCAACTTGAAGACAACTTATGAAATGTATGAAGCATTGAAGAATATGTTTGAGAACGACAACACCCTCAGAGCACTTACATTAAAGGGCCATCTTCAAAGTATCAAGATGACAAAAGGTGACATTGTTGTTGCCTTCTTTATGAAGATGTCAGAGATCGGAGATTAGCTAGGTGCCATTGGAGAAATCATATCTGACAGAGAACTTGTTTTGACCACTCTCAATAATCTTCCAAAACATTGGGAACCATTTCTTCAAAGTATCAGTGGAAAAGAAAAACTACCTACTTTTGATCGTTTGTGGACAAACTGTATCCAAGAAGAAATCAGACTTAAAGCTAGAGGAGTGGAAGACTACCCTCTTGATGACAATCATGTTCTTGCACTTCATACAAAGAGAGGAGGAAGATTTAAAAGAAACTTCATAAATACATTCAAGGATGAGAAGACTTCATCAGCCTCAGGTTATGATCAGAGAAGAGACATGACAAAGATCCAGTGCTTCAGATGTGACAAGTATGGACATTATGCGAGAAATTGTCCTACTGGAAAGAAAGGAAGACAATATGCTTCCATCGTTGACATTGATCCTGACCCACCTCAAAAGGATGAAGTCAAGAGTGATGAGGATTACTTCCTCTAAAACAAATGCAAGATTGAGCATGACTGTAAGACTAAGGTAATTTGTCTGATTTAATCATTAATCTATAGTTGGTTGCATTTTTTCTAGTGAAGGATATTATCCCTAGTGTGGCATCCCTCATGACTTGGACCATTATCCCTGGTACGGGAGTCCAACTTTTCTTGGTCCATTATTATCCTAGTACAGAGATCATCAAAATACTGTAGAGTCAGTAGCGAATCTGGATGACATAAAATATCTTCAGCAAATAGGTAAAAGAAGATATCCATCCTTCAGACTTTAGAGGGAGTTACTTGACTTAGAGGGAATCAAACTAATTGAGAAGACTGAAGAGACATTACCTTCTCCCCTTCAGCAGTTCAGAGGGAGACAACCATTATTCCAGTTGATATCCCAAGAGATATTGCAGTAGGACATAAAAGGCTTGTTTGGGCTCGACAAACTATGCAAGAGGCAGAGGGACATGCAGCGCCTCAAGGCACATCCCGAGCAAGCAGGAGACCAAAGAGATTTTCAAACTACCTTTCAGCCATGAGCCACATCATTGATTTTGAGCCTTCTTGTCATGGAGAAGCTACAAGTGAGCAAGTATGGCAAGATGTCATGACAGAAGAAAATCAGCCTATCTTGAAGAATGATATATGGGATATTGTTCTGAGACCAGAAGGGAAGTCTATAGTGACTTCCAAGTGGATCTATAAGATCAAGCATGCAGCTGATGGAAGTGTCGAGAAATACAAAGCAAGATTTGTAGCCAGAAGATTCCCACAAACAGAGGGAGTTGTCTATGATGAGACATTTGATCCAGTAGCCCGATACACTTCCATCCGTACTATCATCCATGAGTTGGAAACTACATCAGATGGATGTAAAGACAGTCTTTCTCAATGGTGAAATTGAGGAAGAAGGTCATATCGAGAAGCTAGAGGGATTTGTGATAAACAACGAGAAATCTCATGTACAGGTTGAAGAAATCCATGTCTGGACTAAAGCAGGCACCTCGTGCTTGGTACGAGAAGATGGATGGACTCTTGATGAGTTTGGATTTCAGCAAGAATGTTGTTGATCCAAACCTATATTATCATATTGTTGGTGACGAGTGTTTGATCTTGGTCCTGTATGTGGATGATTTATTCCTTATCGGTTCAGAAAGACTTATTATTGAAATGCAAGCGATCATTGACTTATGTTTTCGAGATGAAGGATCTGGGTATGATGCACTACTTCTTGGGACTAGAAGTATGGCAGAGAACTAAAGAGATTTTCCTGAGTCAAGGAAAATATATAATCGAAATATTCGAAATGATGGACTGCAAATCCATGCCTACACCGATGATGATGAACTTGAAGAAGATGAATGAGGCTTCTTATGATTCAGATGAGATTGATCCACACGTGTACCGACAATTGATTGGATCATTGATGTATCTAGTTAACACCAGACCTAATATATGCTAAGAAGTGAATGTGCTTAGTCATTTCATAAGTCAAGCCGAGACAAACTCATTAGATAGCAGCGAAGCATGTATTGAGATATCTACGAAGCACTGTTGGATATGGCCTGAGATATGCCTCCAGTGTAGACTTGAGTTTGCAGAGATATGTCGATGCAGATTGGGCACGCAGCGTAGTGGACCGAAAGAGCACATCCGGTTGATGTTTTACCTTTGAGTCTACCATGTTTCCTGGTGCAGCAGGAAATAGAGCTCTGTGGCCTTGAGTACCGCAGAAACATAGTATATAACATTGAGTGTGGTAGTCTGCGAAGCAATGTGGTTTCGCAAACTACTGACAGATTTATTTGATCATGAGATGGATCCTAACATTATCCATTGTGATAACCAAAGTTGTGTGAAGCTCTATGAGAACCCTTTGTTTCATGATAGATCGAAACACATTGAGATAAAATATCATTATATCAGAGACATGGTGCAGAGGAAAGTAGTATACATGCAGTACCTTCCTACTCATGAGCAGATTGCAAATATCTTCACCAAGTCGCTTGCCAAAACGAAGTTTGAGTACTTCCGTGAGAGACTTGGCCTAGTGGAGAATACTTCCCTACCTGAGAGGGAGTGTTGATGATTATTTCCAAGACGAAGTTCGACTACTTACGTGAGAGACTTGGCCTGGTGAAGAATACTTCCCTAGCTGAGAGGGAGTGTTGATGACTACAGCCAAGACGAAGTTCGAGTACTTTGTAGGAGACTTGGCCTAATGGAGAATGCCTCCTTAGCTGAGAGGGAGTGTTGAGGATTACAGTTGCGTGAGACATCCTCCAGGACACATACTGAGTAAGTCGGCCTGAGAGAGATCCCATGAGTTTGGTGTGCCCATGAGATGGGTGTGTTGTTCCTCTCTGAGACAGAGAAGGAACGTTGTGTGCCCCTGTGTAGGGAAGATACCCATGAGTTGGGTGTGTCGTTCTCTCTGAGACAGAGATGGAACGTTGTGTGCCCATGAGAAGGGAAGATGCCCATGGGATGGGTGTATCGTTTGAGATGAAACGATGTGTACCCCTGTGATGGGTTTACTGTTCTCCTCTGTGCAGAGAGTTGAGATGATGTGATACTCCAAATGATTGTGTTGTGAGACGCAGTGAAATAAAGATCTGTTGAGTAGGACGTTCTTGTGGATGAGCACATGTGGACCTGATCCTAGTGGTTGAGCACTAGTGAGTGTGTATTATAATGATTCTCCTATGAGACGCAGTGAGATAGAGACTTGGACGTCCCTGTAGTTGAGCACAGGTGGGTGTGCCCCTAGTGGTTGAGCACTAGTGGGTGTATGAGATCCCTTGCTATATTGTCTTAGAGTTAAACTTACATGTAACCCTAATTGTGATGTAAAGGGTACAGGTTGGCCCCACCATAAAGTGAAAGATAATTAATGTTAAAAGTAATTAATATGGTAATTATTAATTATATTCTAAGTTATTGAGGTCGGCCCTATTGTGCCAATAGACACCACTTTTGATGTGTCCAGTCTAATATAAATAAAGGTGATTTCCCCATTGAGGAAACACAACACACATGTGAGTTTGGAAATTTCAGCACGTACATTGTTCTAGGGCTGAAGTGCGCACCTCTCTTGGGCGCTAGACTTCTTCGTTTTGTGAGCACCCTTTTGTGTGATAAGTTTATGGTGTAGGAGGTCTTTCTCTTGAAGAATATAGCAAAGGACTGGTTGGGTTTTCTTCCCTTGTTGAGAAGGGTTTCCCAGGATACTTCTTGTGTACTTGTGCGTGGTATTTCTTCTTGTAATCTTGGTTACTGCAGCAAATTGTTTATGGTGTGACTCCAATTGTCTATGGTTCAAGTAAAAAGCTAAAAATGGAATGAACTTCATGCTTGATCCTAGCATAGTGAAAATTCAACAATTTATTTCCCTCCAAGAGCTAGATCCAATCCTCCTAGTTGAGTTTCACCCTCCTAGATGGTTGTAGATGCTCAATATTTCGGCCTCCCTCCTAGAGACCTCCAAATGCCACCAAAATGGCTAGAACAGTAGATCGGGGCAAGACAAACCCTTGGCAAAGTATCAAGTTGAATGATGAAGATTTGACCCTTCAGACGGATGAAATCTCTTTCTGCAATGTGCCCTCCTTCTCTCCAACTCGTGGCAAGCTCTAATAAATCACCTGACAAAGAAATCCCCTCCAAAATGGGCTAGAAAGGACGCCCTTGGTCATACAGAGAAAACCCAGAAGTCCTTATGCCCAAAATCCTTCTCATCTTCCTAGATCGAACTATTCTCCTTTAGATGGTGTGCCCTCCTACTGGAAACCCCCCGAAGCTACGCACTGTCACTTCCTTTGTTGATGGATATGTCTGTACCTGTTGTAGAATGGTGTGGGAGGAATATTGCACCCCCAGGACCAAGCTTGGACCAAGATAGGTGGGATCTTTAACCACCAAGTTGATCTCTAGGGTTTGTAATCTCAAAACGTCTTTGTGCTCAAGAGCCCAAATGCAAAAATAATAATAATCCAAAATGAGTGAGAGATGCACCCTCCTTTTCTTTTATACCCTGATGTAATTCTCTATTGAGTTAGTTAACCATCTCCTGGGGTTTACTCCTAGCTTTTCCACACATGTTCTTTTTCTTTTCTTCATTTTACCTTTTCTCCCAAAGTCAACTTAAAATTATAACATTGTGCTTAGGTAAGTGCTTTGGGGTGTCTTGGTCCCCATGATGCATGAGACTATAGTCTAGTGGGGAAAACTAGAATACTAAGTCTCTCACAACCTCTTTATCAAGAGGTGGGGAACATTACATTAAGTCCCCCTATGCATTTTCCTCAAGAAACAAGATACTAGGGTGTAGGCAATTCTAGGCCCTAACACCTTGCTCTCCTTAGGCTTCTTACGGGATAAAACTTAGGCAAAGATAACTAGGTCAAAACCTTAGAGTGCTAGCAAATTAGGGCTCTAGGGTTTCACTAGTCACTAGATCAATTCAATGAAAAGCTTGGCAAATAGAAAGTAAGAAAGTTGCAATTTAATTTCCTTACTTCAAGCATTAAGTATACCATGCAAGTTCATAATCTTGTATGAGAAAATATAACCATACATAAACCATTCAATAGATGACAAAAATGAAGATTTTACTTACTTGTAGTAAGAATAATCATGAAAATACCATGCAAGATCACCATAAAAGCTTCCAAGATTGATTCAACTTGGAAAAATTAGCCTTATACAAGAGTGCGCCTCACAATTTCAGCCAATAGCCCTTACTAGGACGTAAATTTCAGACCTCTCTTGTGTGAGGAGTTGTTATGTCTAAAATGAAAGTACTTTATGTTTATCTATACAAAACCATTGACCTTTAATTAATTTTAGGTCAAAATAAGGTCGACCTGGCCAATTTACAAATAAATTCAAATTTGACATAAATAAAATTAATTAGCATCTAAAGACACCTCCAAGGATGGCCTCGTGCCCTTGTAGGGTGATGTTGAGGCCCTACGGTGGAATGTTGAGCCTGAAAGGTAGGGCATTTGGCCTCCAAAGGCCCCAGATGAAGCCCACACATGCCACTAGGCTCATAAATTCTCCAAAACAAAAACCCTAGCTGTGGATGACGTCTAGGGTCATGATGGTGACGTCTTGGGGCTTCAAGGGCCAACATCCATGTGGAAGAGCAAGATCCCCCTAGGTCTAGGTTTGTTAGAGTGCCTCCTGTTATCCCCACTTTTTAGGGATAACTAGGAGATCATGTCTCGAGGCCCGCAGGTCCAAGACATGGAGTACCGAGAGCAGGATTGACCTAAGCATAACCCTGGAGGGCCCATCTTTTCCTCCCATCATATTTTGTCTTGACAACAGCAGTAGCATCCATCACCATCGGATTGGTCCTGTATCAGAAGAGGTTCTTGCTCCATGAGGTAATTGGTCCAGGTATCATGGTATGTGTCACTTTTGATCATTGAGACCTTTAAATATATGCATCTGATTCCTCTTATCTCCAACAACTGCTTGGATCTTACATTTGCTCACCTGACCATGTTTGGGGGGATTGACAGGGTGCCCTAGCAAGCCTGTGTCTGTAGGTTTTGGTTTGCCACTGGGAGGATTTCTGAAAAGCCATCATCCGATCCCATCATAGCACCACTCTTACATCTTGTTTCCCGCTCACCTATCCCATTCCCCTTGTCCAGGCATTAGGTTTACCTATTTCAGGATTGCACCTTACCTCGTGGGAAGAAGGGGCTAAAGGCCCAGAAGGTAAAAGCAAGCTGGTAAAAGATAAAATCCTAAAAATGAACCTCGAGATGCTTCGCCCAGGGATCCCCGAGAAAGCAATAAAAAGCTTCTCAGCAAGAAACAAGAGGGACTTGCAAAAAATAATAAAACAAGACCTAGTTGGAGGATAGGGGGTCTCATCACATGCCAGCCTATTAGGTCCATGGGTACCTAGCGGTATGACATTGTCATCAGTTGGTTACCACGCCAGGGCAATGACTCTTGGTTGCATGGCCAAGGGAAAGGGGGTCTCATCACGAGCCAGCCTTCTCATTTCTGCGAAAGTACTTGTGGGTAACGTTGTCAGCTCTGGTCACCATGCCAAGGCAGTGTCCCCTGGTTAGCTCTTGAACAAAAAAAAAGCAAATAAAAGAATAAAAAAGGAATAAAAAGAATAAAGGCAAGAATGGGCTTGGAAAAAATGCATCCACGACAGGTATAGCTCGCCTTCTACAAAGGCACCCACAGGTAACACTTATGCATCCTTGGCCCTCATTGCACCCACATGCTTGGGCATCCCCTGACCACATCACCTCACTTACATGGCTTGGATGAGGTCTTTCTAGGAACTTTCCTTTTCCTGTGGACACTAGCCCAATAGGACGCCTTGTCCTTTTCTCTAGACTTGTATTGCAGGCTTGTGTAACGTCTTTGAGCTGTTAACTAATGTATTAGGGATTTTATGCATATGTTTAATAATATTGATGACGAAATGTGATTGACATTGCTATGATCCCTGTGACTGATGAGCCCACGGAGGGCGTAGCCTTTGATGTGCAGGACCATGCTCGACGGACAGGTACCATTTGGACCGATACACATGGGGAGATGATTAGTTCAGACCTCCATGGGGCTGAAGAGCCCACCAGATGGATGTTGAGACCCCATCAGGGAGCAGAGACATGACACAGATGGATCAGGGGCTTTGCACCGGAGAAGAAGAGAACGTTCCACCAGAGGCACCTCGACACAGCTTGACCTAGGGGGGATGACCCTTTCTTAGTGGAACGTTGGCCTTTGGAGGCCTAGGACGTCACCACCTTGACCATGACGTCACCCAACATCATGGACGTTTGGGGCAGGGAGACTAGGCAGCAGTGGCACGTGTGGCAGGTTGGAGAAGCCCAGGGAGGGCTAACGTTTTGCTCCAGGACGCCCATCTGCCCTGACAAGGGATAACATCTCCCTTGGAGGGGCTTTTACTCTCCTTTCAGCTTGATTTACAGTTTTAACTTGACAATTTAATGTAAAACAGTATGATTTGATAATGTGGCCTTGTCAGCCTTTTACCTGACCTAAAATGTAAAATTAGGTCAAGGTTTTGTATAAATGGGAGATTTTCACTCTCATTTTTTCATCGTCACTCACTCACCAGTTGGTGAGGTCTGAAATTTGCACCCTATCTTGGGTTATTGGCTGATTTAAGTAGGCACGCTTGTTGAAGGAAGACAATTTTGGCATTTTATGGTGTTTCTCTTGCAAGAAGGTGTTACAACTAGGGTTTGCATGGTTATTTCTTGATGAATTGTAAGTATTTTTCTGCAAAACTTCTTGAATGAATGGTTGTAGTCTAATATCTTGCATGAGTTTATAAATTTTGTTGAATCAAAACCCTAGGTGACAAGCACACAAGTAGGTCCTTGTCTCATGTCCCCTGATAGAGAAATTTTCAGCCATTGAAGAAGAAAAAGAGAGCCTAGCCGTAGCTACACTCCTTTTTCTTCCTCTCCTTTGCTAGTCGTACCATTTAGAATTCAAGAGGAAGAAAACATCCCAGGCCTAGGTCATCTACACTTAGGGTCGTTTTTCTTTTAGGGTTTGATGAAAGGGCCTTGTTGTAGCAATACTCTCCTTCATTAAGCCTTATTGTCTTGATTTTGTGCTTCATATGAGCTAGTCGTTTTGCCAAGTTGACCTAAGGAAGGAAGAGAGAGCATGAGGCCTTGCTGTAGCAACACCGAAGTAAGCCTCTCTCCCCTAGGGTTTTGATTTTGAGGCCTTGCCTTAGCAACACCTTAAAACTTCTTCCTCTAGTCCTTAGTCATTGTCTCCTTCAACTCATGTGTCCTTCGTTATTGACTCCATTTAACCCTAAAGGCATTGATCTAAGACCTCAAGCGTTGAAGTAGAACTTGATCTAAATACTCTCAAAACTTTTGAATTGAAACCCTAACTACTAACCGTAGTCTAGGAGCTAACCCTACTAACCCTAATTGTTGTCGTTATCTTATGCTAGTTATATCATTAGTGCAGCGACGTTCTCCTTTATGAGCAATTGAATGGTGATTTAGGTATAAGTTAATTGAAGTGTTGGTTTATTACATTGAATACCTCATCATTTTAATGAGTATTGATGAAGTGACATGATCTTTATTGTTATTGATGAACATTGACTCCATCAATATTTATATTCAAATTGCTTATATTGAATACCAGATAGTCGTTGATATATATGAAGTACTAACCAAAGCCTGCATATATCAGTTTATTGTTGCTTTGTTCTCGGGCAGGGATTCTACTTGGTTATCGTTGTTGGCTATATGTCGAACTATCTGTTTTGGTGATGATCTGTGAAGGGGGAAACTTGTCATTGTATGATTATCCTTTAGCCTCCTCAAAGCCCCAGGTCATCGGGGACGTCTCCCCTGGGCCTCACCTCCCTAAAGAGAAAGAACCATCCCATCGTGGTGACATTGGGTGGGTTAGGTTCCTGTTACATCAGTTTGGCTTTCTACTTTATAGCCTTTCTTCCTAGCTACAAACTGTGCGATAACACCTCCAAAGGAAACGTCCTTATTTCTTCCTGGTGCAAATCTTCAATGTCTGCTTACCCCTAGCAGGGGTTACAACATCCATCTGTGGGCTTTAAGTCCCCCATGAAGGTCCGACCTAATCATTCCCTCATGTGTACATGTCCACCGGGAAAAATCCTGCAACAACAAGAAGTACGCCCTCCAGGGGTTCATAAGTCACAGGGATCATAACATGTAAATCACATCCAATAATTAAATTACCCAAACATGTGCATCAAACCCCCCTTTAACCCATACAAATGCTCAAAGACGTTATCTAATTTGACAAGTTAAGTTTGGAGAAGGTCTCAGGGCATCCTATTGGGCTAATCTCTATTAAGTTTGGGGTGTTTCCCAGGTGGGATCTAGTCCAGATCATGTAAGTGCATGAGGTGGTATGGGGTAAGTGTTTGGGCATAGGGTGTGTGTGATAACAGGGAAATGTAAAATCTTACATGTGGGTGCCTTTGTAGAGGGCGAGTTGCACCTTGTCATAAATGACATTGTTTCCTAGCCCAATCATTGCCTTTTACTCTTAGCTTTATTTCTTTTGATCTTTTGTTTTTTGTGCTTCAAGGGAATAGTTGAGGACCATTGTCCTAACTATTGAGTTTTGTACCTTGGGAGGTGTTCCCCATGTGCTTATTACCTCCTTAGCACATGAGGAAAGGACATTACACTTTGTACCTTGTACTTTTGTCTAATTTCACTTTGACTTTGTCTAAAGTGAAATTTAGTCATTTTGGCCTAAAAGTGACTATAAATTCACAAAGGGGGTGAATTAGAGACATAAAGTTGACTTAGGAAACTTAACCCAAAGTGGGTTATTGACTTAAATATGAATGGGGAGATCTCAACCATTGATTAGATGGGAGATGAGATGATCTCAACCCCTCATGTTTTAGGTTTCCTTTTGGATGTCAAAGAGCGGCGCAAAGGGTGAAGGAGGGCGCATTCTTCAATGGTTCTTTTGTTCATTGAGAGAGGAGCTCTCGGAGGATGAGGATGAGGTCAATTTTGTGAGGTTTCTTGAGCTTGGGTGCTAACTTTCATGGAGGGAGGCTTGCATCATATGACATAGCTTATTTACTGGAGAGGTTCGACTTCTGAGGAGGGCGCATTGTCAGTTTGGGGCGCATCAGCAGTTGAGAGACTTCTAGCCATCAGATTGCAGTGAGATCAACTGCAGAGGATATCCACTCAGCAGAGCTTCATTACTATGGAGGGGTTTCCATATCTGAACTCACAGTTGGCAGTTGGAGCAGATTCAGTGGATTCAACAGCTTACATGTTGGGCGCACCATTCTGGGGCGCTCTTGGAGATTTTGGACTTGTATATCAACTCAGATCGAGTTGCTATTGTATCGGGTTCTATCATTTATTGTATTAGTTGTAATCCCTCATCTTCTTTCCTCATATATACACTTACATTCCAAACTGGTTTTCCCCAGGGGGTTTTATCCAAGGTCATGTTGACCAAAAATACATGTGTCTACAAATGCATGTATTAGTCTCTTAGATCTGTTTCATTTTCAGCAATAATGATGTTTAGGTGTGTTATGTTTATTTTGAGATGCATGTACTAATTTCTGGTTACCAAAACGACATGCTAGAGCACCCAAAATTGAGAACATAACCGTAACAAATCAACATAAGTTCTTGAACTGTTGGTTGTTATAAAACAGTAGCAAATACTTCAGAAGACAGTGAAAACTTAGAGCCTATCTATGGTCAAAGACAGCCCCAGCAGGCAAGCTTGATAGGACCTGGATTTTTCACATGGTATCAGAGCTTCAGTGGCTGAATTTTTGGATAGTTGGAACAACATTTTAGTGGCTGTCATACATATCTTTCTGGCAGATTTTTGATGGCAGCCATTGACTCATTCAATGGTTGTCAGAAGGCTGAATTTTTCAGAGGATAGTTGGGCAGTTTGGACACCGGTCATCAGTCTCTTTTCACACCTACGCAGTAGGAGTGAGGTTGATTTGACGTTGACCTCTTTTCACACCTATTTTGTTAGGAGTGAGGTTAGATTACACTTGTCTCTTTTCACACCTGTGTTGACAGGAGTGAGACAGTGTTTTCCTTGGCAATGTGAGCATTAGTTGGGGTTTGCAGTTTGGCAGAGATGTCAGCATCTCAGATGCGAATTGAGGATAGGCTAGCAAGGGCTAGCAATTGGTCGCCTTGGAAGGCAAGGATGGTCTTCGCCTTAGAGGACCTCGAGCAATGGGATATAGTCGAGGCAGTTGTTCCCCCCATTCCTATCACTGCTCCCGTCTTGGTGGCGAAGTTCAGGAAAAAGAACAACAAGGCGAAGAGAACTATTTGTGACATAGTTCGTGACCATATCATACCCCATTTGACGGGGAAGGCTTGTGCATATGAGATGGGGGTATCTCTATGCAAGTTGTGTGAGAACTCCAATGAGAACCGGAAGATGGTTCTTCATGACCGACTCAAGGGCATTTGTATGCTTAAGGATGAGTCGGTAACTTCATTCCTTGGTCGCTTCACTCAAATCAGAGACGAGCTTGGAGCCATCGGCGAGGTTGTTAACCCTAACTCTTTGGTGAGGCAAGCTATGAATAGCTTCACCAAACCATGGGGTCCATTTGTACGTGGCATAGTTTCCAGGGAGAGCATGCCTACATGGGAGAGGATGTGGGATGACTTCGTCAAGGAGGAGATTAGGCTTGCAGCCCAGGCTTCTGGAAAGCAATAGCAGCAGCAGCAGCAGATTGGTCAGGGTAAGGAGGATCATGCTCTTTGGTCAAAGGGCAAGAAGAAGGTTGGTTGGGGGTTGGCAGGGTCCCAAGTTTGGGGCCCCACCACAGGGGAGTGGAGGAGGAGAGAGCAGCAGTGGTCAGGGCAGTGGTTAGAAGAGAGATATGAGCAAAGTGAAGTGCTTTGTTTGTAAGAAGTTTGGGCACTATGTTGGACAGTGCCCGAACAGGAAGAAGAAGGGTGGTACCGCAGCTACAGCAGAGGAGATAGACTTTTAGACACAGTTTCAGAGAGAGTGTGCTTTCCTCATATGTTGCACTTCAGTTGAGACGACACCTAGTATCTAATACATTGATAGTGGGGCTTCGAGCCATATGACTAGGCTTCGAGAGAACTTTTTTTTATCTCAAAGACACTGAGGTCAGGATTGATATTTCTCTTGGAGATGACATAGTTGTCAGAGTTGCAGGGGTTGGCACAGTTGCCTTTCAAAGAGATGGCATGCCACCCATATCGTTCACGGACGTTCTTTATGTCCCTGGCATGAAGAAGAATTTGATTTCAGTTTCCACCCTCCAGGATAGAGGTCTTGAGGTGACATTCAGAGGCACCGAAGTACTGATTCATCCTCGGGGGTCGTCACTAGCCTCAAGACAAGTGATTGGAGTGAGAGAGGGGAAATTGTTCAGATTTCTTTTTCAGCCACTTCATGCATTGGCAGCGAGTAGCGACAAAAGCAGACAGTTATGTGAGTTATGGCATCACAGGATGGCCCACCTACATCATAGGGCTCTTGGAGGGCTGAGAGAGGTTGTGACCAGAGTGCCACAGATCAGCATAGAGCATCAGGATGTTTGTAGAGGGTGTGCGCTTGGCAAGTTTGCCAAGGCATCATTCCCCAGCAATGATACCAGGTCAGCTGGGATACTGGATTTAGTACACATGAACGTGTGTGGGCCCATGACTCGGAGGTTCTTGAGTGGTTGTGAGTACTATCTCACATTTATTGATGACTACTCGAGGAAGACTTGGATCTATTTCCTGAAGGCCAAGAGTGAGGTCTTCACACGGTTCCAAGAGTTAAGAGCTCTTGTGGAGAACCAATCAAGAAAGAAGATCAAAGTCTTGCAGTCGGATAACGGGGGAGAGTATTCCTCGAGAGAGTTTG
The DNA here is from genome assembly GCA_032191745.1 of Picea mariana. Lineage (NCBI taxonomy): Eukaryota > Viridiplantae > Streptophyta > Pinopsida > Pinales > Pinaceae > Picea > Picea mariana. Next base: position 40,461 of record JASDQU010505281.1, on the reverse strand, counting down.
TAGACTTATGTGCACAACATGGCATCAGGAGATAGATGACCATACCTTACAACCCCCAGTAGAACGGGGTTGTCGAGAGGAAGAACCGGGCCATTATCGATGCAGCGAAATCCATGCTGCATGATCAGAGTTTGCCTTTGTACTTGTGGGCAGAGGCATGTGCTACTATAGTTTACCTGCAGAACATGAGCCCCCATAAGATTTTGGGGAAGATGACTCATGAGGAGGCCTTCACTGATAGGAGGCCCGATGTCGAGAACATCAGGGTATTTGGGTGCTTGACTTTCTCTCATGTCCCCTCGGAGAGGAGGACAAAGCTAGACCCCACAGCCTAGCAGGGGATTCTAGTTGGATACTCAGAGGTGTCGAAAGCCTATCGCATCTACATTCTGCCACTTAGGAGAGTGGTGGTGAGCAGAGATGTCAGATTTGAGGAGGATAGGGATTTTGCGAGATCTCTTGAGTCGAGAGTTGGATTTGAGGATGATGCAGAGTTTCCAGTTGCAGTCTTAGAGGGAGCATAGCCTCAGATTTCGAGTACACCAATATCAGGGGTGACAGGGTCAACATGCACAACTTATGGGTCATAGTCAGAGCAGTTTCAGTCAGATGGGGCACAGACTTCAGGATCTCAGAGTGTTGAGACGAGTCATGTGGCAGTCACTCTTGGGCATAGTGACCTTACTTCTCCATTGACCACTTCAGGGAAGAGGAGACCTAGATGGTTTCAGGAGACCCTGAAGGAGGCCAAGAAGAATGTAGGGGAGCCCAAGAGCCAGATCAGAGAGAGCAGGCCACCAGTCAAATTGGGAGCATATTTGGCACTAGTGACGAGTATCAAGGATATAGAGCCACAGACTTTTGCGCAGGCAGTGGACCATCAAGTCTGGAGAGAGGCCATGGTCGAGGAGTATGACTCCATTGTGCGCAATGATGTTGGGATGTGGTTATGAGGCCAGTGGGGAAGTCAGTTGTGACTTCCAGGTGGTTGTACAAGACCAAGATTGCTGCAGATGGCAGCATGGAGATACACAAGGCCCGTTTTGTGGCACGAGGCTTCTCACAGATTGAGAGAGTCGATTATGACGAGACTTTTGCACCAGTTGCGAGATACACTTCTATCAGGACTATCATTGCCATAGCAGCAAAGATGGGTTGGCGCATTCATCAAATGGATGTGAAAACCGCATTTCTGAATGGCTTTATTGAGGAGGAGGTGTACATAGAGTAGCCACGGGGGTTTTAGGTGAGTGACAGGGAGACTCACGTGTGTCTTCTGAGGAAGGCACTATATGGTCTGAAGCAAGCTCCCCGAGCTTGGTATTCACAGATTGATACTTATTTGCTTCAGATGGGCTTCGAGAAGAGCAAGGTTGATCCAAACCTCTATTTCATCATTAAGGGTGAGGACACGCTCATTCTCATTTTGTATGTGGATGATTTATTCATTACTGGAGCTGAGGATCTCATAGTTGAGTGCAAGCTGGGACTTGCATCAGAGTTTGAGATGAGTGATATCGGATTAATGCACTACTTTCTGGGTATGGAGGTATGACAGGAGGAGGGTCACATATTTCTCGGGCAAGGGAAGTATGCAACAGATATTTTAAGCAGGTTTCAAATGGAGGAATGTGTTAATGTTTATGCCATTATTATAGTTCTTTGCATTTCAATAGATAAGAGCAACATAAGAACAAGATCACTAAGAAATACACATTCACAAGAGACACAACATTTATCTTGGGAAACCCTCTAGAGGAAGAAAACCCAGCAAAAACTTCCTTATCATAAATTGTCAATACAATGTCAAGAGATAACTCAAACCAATACAGAAAGTCCTCTCCAAAAGATGTGCCACTCTTATCACTCTCTCCTTTGTCGGTAACATATCAAAACTTGTCTCTCAAACTGAGCAAGTGAGTTGTGTTCAAATGAGGCGCTAGCCTCCTTTATTTATACAAGTTCTGGCATGTGTGAAGTGTCTCTTTACTGGCAAGGCCGACTTCTTAATCTAGGTGGGTAAACGCACCTTTATTATATTTCTGGGTCTTCTTATTAATTGTTGGGGCCGACTTCTTATTCTGCCTATAATAATTGTCTGTTGACCAATCCGCAAAAGGGGATTTGGTCCTAATACAATTACCGACATGATTAATCCACAATGGGGATTAATCCTATAAATAATATATCAATAAGAATAAGAATACTCTTTACAGTTACATTATTTCAACACTCCCCCTTACCAAGAAGGGTATTCTTCAACAGCATCAGGCGAGAGAGGTCTGCATCATCAGTGGCATCAGGAGGACAGTATCGTCAATATCATCTTGGAACATTGGTTGGCATATTTACGAGTCATCGGAACTTTTCTTCATCGACAACATCGTCATTCTCGAAAGAATGCCATCATCATCTGCATCAATATGTATCAGTAAAAATGATACCTCATCACAGCACTAGGCTGGCACATCGCAGTACTACACTGGCTCAATGTCACAGCGGTTAAGCTAGTAGCTCAGTGTCAGTCACATCTTGTTTTACGTCTAACAACTAGGTCAAAAGCAAGGTACACATCATCTTGTTTTACGTCTAACAACGAGGTCAGAAGCAAGGAATCATCTTGCTTTACATCTAACAACTAGGTCAGAAGCAAGGAACACATCATCATCTTGCTTTACATCTAACAATGAGGTCAGAAGCAAGGAATCATCTTGATTTACGTCTAACAACTAGGTCAGAAGCAAGGAACACATCATCATCTTTATTTACGTCTAACAAGGAGGTCAGAAGCAAGGAATCATCTTGCTTTACATCTAACAACTAGGTCAGAAGCAAGGAACACATCATCATCTTGCTTTACGTCTAACAACGAGGTCAGAAGCAAGGAATCATCTTGTTTTACGTCTAACAACTAGGTCAGAAGCAAGGAATACACACAACGTCTTGCTTTACGTCTAACAGCGAGGTCAGAAGCAATGACTCATCTTGCTTTACGTCTAACAGCGAGGTCAGAATCAAGGAACACACATCGTCTTGTTTTACGTCTAACAGCGAGGTCAGAAGCAATGACTCATCTTGCTTTACGTCNACAGTGAGGTCAAAAGCAAGGAATAAATATATACTCCCCCTTTCAGGGAGGGTCCTTTCGGACTATACCAAGCTTATCTCGAAAGTGTTCAAACTTTACACGAGATAGAGGTTTGGTCAACACATCAGCAACCTATTCATCCGTGCTAATGTGTTGGAGCTTCAAGGCTCCTCTCTATACCATGTCGCGGATGAAATGATAGCGGATCTTTATGTGCTTCGACCTGTCATGGAATACAGGATTCTCTGTCATCTTTATGCAGCTCTGGTTGTCACATAGAATCACGGTTTCTCTCATCTCCAAATCAAATAGGCCAGTCAACAACTTTCGAAGCCATATAGCTTCATAGCTAGTAGAACATGCGGCAATGTACTCTGCTTCCGTTGTACTGAGAGCAATACTGGATTGCATCCTACTCTGCCACGAGATCATGGCTGATCCCAAACTGAAACAGCATCCAGAAGTGCTTTTTCTGTCAGCAACGCTTCCTGCCCAATCTGCATCAGTGTATCCATTCAATGTGAAGTCATGATCTCCATCATAGCTGAGACCATAATCCATTGTACCTTTAAGGTACCTCATCACATGTTTTGCAGCCATTAGGTGAACACGTCTGGGCTCTACCAGAAACTAACTCAAGGTGTTCACTGCAAAACAGATGTCTGGTCTGGTGTTCGTCAGGTACATCAGCGATCCAATAATCTGTCTGTACAGTGTGGCATCTATCAAGTCTGATGAAGTATCGACCAGTAGCTTCATCTTCGTTTCCATGGGTGTATTCATGGACTTACATTCTAGCATGTCAAATCTCTTTAAGATTTCGACTGTGTACTTCCCTTGGTTAAGGAAGATCCTCTTTGGACTCTGCCATACCTCAAGACCTAAGAAGAAATGCAATAGGCCATGGTCTTTCATTTCAAATTCTGCGACAAGTCTCTTTTTACATTCAGCGATGAGCTTTTCTTCTCCAGTTAAGAATAAGTCATCCACATACAGTAGTAATATTATTGGTTCATTATCCATAATTTTGAAGTAGAGATTTGAGTCTACTTTACTCTTGGTAAAGCCTAAGCTCGTCAAGAAACTGTCTATATGGCCATACCAAGCTCTGGGAGCTTGCTTCAATCTGTATAAGGCTTTCTTCAATCTGCAGACATGAGACTTCCTGTCTTCAACCTCAAATCCTTGGGGTTGCTCTATATACACTTCCTTTTCAAAAAATAACAAACAAGAGGGACTCAAAAAATAACAAACAAGACCTAGTCAGAGGATAGGGGGTCTCATCATGAGCCAGATTATTAGGATCATGGGTACCTAACAGTATGACATTGCCACAATCTGGTTACCACGCCAGGGCAGTGACCTTTGGTTACGTGGCCAAGGGAAAGGAGGTCTCATCACNTAGGGGGTCTCATCACGAGCCAGATTATTAGGATCATGGGTACCTAACAGTATGACATTGCCACAATCTGGTTACCACGCCAGGGCAGTGACCTTTGGTTACATGGCCAAGGGAAAGGAGGTCTCATCACGAGCCAGCCTTCTCATCTCTGTGAAAGTACTTGTGGATAACACTGTCAGCTCTGGTCACCATGCCAAGGCAGTGTCCTATGGTTAGCCCTTGAATAAAAAGAAAAAGAAGAAGACAAAGAAAATAAAAGAATAAAACAAGAAAAGAATAAAGGCAAGAACGGGCTTGGAAAAAATGCATCCATGACAGGTACAGCTCACCTTCTACAAAGGCACGCACAGATAACATTATGCATCCTTGGCCCTCACTGCACCCACATGTCTGGACATCCCCTAGCCACATCACCTCACATACATGGCTTGGATGAAATCTTCTCAAGAACTTTCCTTTTCTTGTGGACACTAGCCCAATAGGACGTCTTGTCTTTTTCTCCAAACTTGTATTGTAGGTTTTTGTCATGTCTTTGAGCTATTGAATGATGTATTAGGGTTTTTATGCATATGTTTAATAATATTGATGATGAGATGTGATTAACATTTCTATGATACCGGTGACTGATGAGCCCATGGAGGGCGTAGCTTTTGATGTGCAGGACCATGTCCGGCGGACACGTACCATTTGGACCGATACACATGGGGAGATGACCAGTTCGGACCTCCATGGGGCTAAAGAGCCCACCAGATGGATGTTGAGACCCCATCAGGGGGTAGAGATAGGATGGAGATGGATCAGGGCTTTTGCACCAGAGAAGAAGAGGACGTTCCATCAGAGGCACTCCGGAAGGACTAGACCTGGGGGGAATGACCCCTTTTCAGTGGAACGTCAGCCTTGGAAGGCTTGGAACGTCTCCATCTTCACCATGACGTCATCCAGCTTCATGGATGCTTTTGGAGGCAGACTAGGCAGCAGTGGCACGTGTGGCATGTTGGAGAGGCCCCTTGGGGGGCTAATGTTTTGCTCCTTGGTGTCTCATTTGCCCTAGAAAGGGCTAGCGCCTCCCTTGAAGGGACTTTCACTCTCATTTTTACTTGATTAGGGTTTTTTACTTAACATTTAATGTAAAAACAATATTATTTTGACATTGTGGCCTTGTCGGCCTTTTTATGACCTAAAAGGTAAAATTAGGTCATTGATACCACTATATATTGAGGGTTTTCAGTCTCATTTTTATCATCAACTATCACTCACTCATAGTGAGGTCTGATTTTTAGCGCCCTATTGGGGTTTTTGGCTGAACTAGTGATGTGCACTTGTTGAAGGAAGAGATTTTTTGGCATTTATGATGTTTCTCTTGAAGGAAGGTGTTACAACTAGGGTTTGCATGGTTATTTCTTCATGAATTGTAAGTGCTTTTTCTACAAAACTTTTTATTGAATGGTTGTAGTTTAACTTTCTAGCATATTGCTTATAAACTTGTTGAATCAAAACCCTAGGGGACAAACACACAAATAGGTCGTTGTCTCATGTCCCCTGATAGAGAAACCTTTAGCCATTGAAAGAGAAGAAGACAGCCTAGCCATAGCTACACTCCTTGCTTCTCTCTCCCCTGTGCTAGTCGTACCTTTAAAAATACAAGAGAGGGAGACGTCCCAGGCCTAGGTTATCTACACCTAGGGTCATTTTTCCCTTAGGGTTTGAAGAAAGAGCCTTATCGCAGCAACACTCTCCCTCTTTAAGCTCTCTCTTCTTGTTTTTGTGCTTTATCTGAGCTAGTTGTTTGCCAGTAAGGAGGAGAGAGCACGAGGCCTTGCTTTTGCAACACCGGAGTGAGCCTCTCTCCCCTAGGCTTTCGTCTTTGAGGCCATGCTTTAGCAGCACCTTGAAACCTTTCCCTCTAGTCCTTTGGAATCTCGTCCCCTTCAACTTGTGCATCCTTCACCTTCTAACTCCATTTAACCCTAAGGCACTGATCTCCAGCCTCCAGCGTTGAAGTGAAATCAAATCCAAACACTCTCAAACCTCTTTTCGAACTAAAACCCTAACCTTCTAACCCTAGAATGTTGATGTCACCCTTGGTTATTTCATCTTGATGCAGCATCGTTTCATTTTATAAGGAATTGAATGGTAGTTAAGAACATTTATTGGATTGAGTGTTGATTTGTTACATTGAATGCTACATCATTCCAGTATGTATTGACAAGTGACATATTTATCATTGCCATTTTGCAAACATTGATTTCGTCAATATTTACTATCAAATTGCTTACATTGAATATCAGATAGTCATTGATTTATGAAGTACTAACCAAGATTGCACGTATTAGTCTCCTTATTGTGTTGTCTCAAGCAGGTGCTTTTCTTTTCTTTGGTTATACTCTATTATTGGTTGTTTAGTCGGGACTATCTGATTGGCGGTAATCTGTGAGGGGAAAATTTGTCTTTGTACTATTAGCCTTTGCTGTTTCAAAACCCCAGGTTACCGGGGACGTCTCCCCTGGGCCTAGCCTCCCTAAATAGAAAGAACCTCCCTATTGTGGTGACATTGAGTGGGGAAGGTTCCTGTTTCGCCAGTTTGACCTACTATCCTTTAGCCTTTCTTGCATCTACAAACTGTGCGATAACAAGCCGAAAGCAGAAGTCAGTTGCTTTGAGTTCGGCCGAGGCAGAGTATATGGCGGCCAGTCGGGCCAGTTGCGAGGCCATTTGGCTTCGTAAGATGTTGGTTGGTTTATTTGGTCAGGAGATGAGACCGACTGCCATTCACTATGATAATCAGAGTTGCATAAAACTCTCTGAGAATCCAGTGTTTCATGACCAGTCGAAGCATAATGAGATCAGGTACTACTTCATTCGTGACTAGGTTCAGAGAGGGGCAGCTCAGTTGCAATATGTATCTACAGATGACCAGGTTGTAGATATTATCAACAAGGCCCTACCATGGGGCAAGCATGTCTATTTCAGAGACAAGATGGGCTTGGTGAGGAACACCTTCCTCGATAAGAGGGAGTGTTGATTTTTGTACCTTGGGAGGTGTTCCCCATGTGCTTATGACCTCCTTAGCACATGAGGAAAGGACATTACACTTTGTACCTTGTACTTGTCTAATTTCACTTTGACTTTGCCTAAAGTGAAATTTAGTCATTTTGGCCTAAGAGTGACTATTAATTCACAAAGGGGGTGAATTAGAGACATAAAGTTGACTTAGGAAACTTAACCCAAAGTGGGTTATTGACTTAAATATGAATGGGGAGATCTCAACCATTGATTAGATGGGAGATGAGATGATCTCAACCCTTCATGTTTTAGGTTTCCTTTTGGATGTCAAAGAGGGGCGCAAAGGGTGAATGAGGGTGCATTCTTCATTGGTTCTTTTGTTCATTGAGAGAGGAGCTCTTGGAGGATGAGGATGAGGTCAGTTTTGTGAGGTTGCTTGAGCTTGGGCTAGCTTTCATGGAGGGAGGCTTGCATCATATGCCATAGCTTATTTACTGGAGAGGTTCGACTTTTGAGGAGGGCGCATTGCCAGATTGGGGTGCATCAACAGTTGAGAGACTTCTAGCCATTAGATTGCAGTGAGATCAGTTGCAGAGGATAGCCATTCAACAGAGCTTCATTACTGCAGAGGGGTTTCCAGATCTAAGCTCACAGTTGGCAGTTGGAGCAGATTCAGTGGATTCAGCAGCTTACATGTTGGGCACACCATTCTGGGGCGCTCTTGGAGGTTTTGGACTTGTATATCAACTCAGATCGAGTTGTTATTGTATCAGGTTCTATCATTTATTGTATTAGCTGTAATCCCTCTTCTGCTTTCCTCATATATACACTTACATTCCAAACTGGTTTTCCTCGAGGGGGTTTTATCCAAGGTCATATTGACCAAAAATACCTGTGTCTACAAATACATGTATTAGTCTCTTAGATCTGTTTCATTTTCAGCAGTAACGATTTTTAGGTGTATTATGTTTATTTTGAGATGCATGTACTAATTTCTGGTTACCAAAACAACATGCTAGAGCACCCAAAATTGAGAACATAACCGTAACAAATCAGCATAAGTTCTTGAATTGTTGGTTGTTATAAAACAGCAACAAATACTTCAGAAGACAGTGAAAACTTAGAGCCTATATGTGGTCAAAGACAGACCCAGTAGGCAAGCTTGATAGGACTTGGATTTTTCACACTAACTTGATGACCAGAGGTGACCGCGTTATCCACAAACATTTCACGGAGATGAGAAGTTGGCTCATGATGAGACCCCCTTTCTCTTGGTTATGCCACCAAGAGCCACTACCCTGGTTTGGTGACCAAATAGGTGGTAGTGTCATACTGCTACATGCCCATGGTCATAATAGGTCGACTCGTGATGAGACCTCTTATCCCTCAACTAGTACCTTGAGTGTTTATGTATCATATGGGTCCCCTTTTCTTACTGATAATCTTTTCACTACTTTCTCGAGGATCCATGGGCGAAGGATCTCAAAGGTTTCAATATTTTCTTTTAACTCTTGCCAACTACTTTTACCCTCTGGGCCTTTAGCCCCTTCTTCCCACGAGGTAAGGTACAACCCTTCCTAGTGTAGCCAATCCCAATGCCCAAACAAAGGTAGGGGAGATGAGAGGAATAAGGATGGAAAGTGGTAAGTATGGAGGGAACGGACGATGACCTTTCACAGACCCACCCAGTGGCAACCCATCAAAAAGGGAGATCAACTTACTAGGGAACCATGTCACCCTTCTAGGTATGAACGAGGCAAAGAGCATAATTTCTAAGCAAACGCCATGAAATGAAGAAGAATTCAATGCAACATATTCAAGTGATTCAAAAATTAGAGTGACACATACCATGATACCCGGACTCATTACATCATGGAGCAAGACTTACTGCTACTTCAACACCAGGCTGGTGGGATGGACATTGTTGATGTTGATAAATGGACTCCACCGGAGAAAAGAGGGGCCCTCTAGGGCCATGCCTAAGTCGTCCAACTCTCGATACTCCATGTCTAGGACCTGTGGGCCTCGAGACGTGATCTCCTCAGTTATCCCTAGGCTAGGGGATAACATGGATCATCCTTTTAAGGACTCGGAACTCTTATCTGATGAAGATTCTCAACCATTTTTTCAAAGTGGTTTTAGAGAATGGCTTTCCACCTTCTTAGAAGAAGACATCGTATCGGCTCAGCATCATGTGGATACTCTTTCAGAAGCTTTAAATTCTTGTGCCTCCCAAAACCAATATCAGGACATGTGTGTGAAGTTTTTATTTTCATCTCTCACAAGGAAAGCCAAGGAGTGGTAGAACAAAATCCCTCCTAAGGCAATTACTACTTGGGAAACGTTTCTAATCCTCTAGGACATAGACTGAGTGAGTAGGTCTGTGAGAGAGCCCATGAAGTAGGTGTGCCCATGAGATGGGTGTGTTGTTCCTCTCTGAGACGGAGATGGAATCCTGTGTGCCCCTATGTGGGGTGAGGAAGCCCATGAGTTGGGTGTGTCGTTCACTCTGAGATGAATATGAAACGATGTATACCCCTATGAAGGGTGAAGGAGCCCATGTGATGGGTTTAATGTTCTCCTTTGTGCAGAGAGTTGAGATGATGTGATACTCCGGATGATTCTCATGTGAGACGCAGTGAGATAGAGATGTGTTGAGTAGGATGTTTCTGTGGTTGAGCACAGGTGGACGTGATCCTAGTGGTTGAGCAATAGTGAGTGTGTATTCTGATGATTCTCCTGTGAGACGCAATGAGATAGAGACTTGGATGTCCCTTTGGTTGAGCACAAGTGGACGTGCCCCTAGTGGTTGAGCACTAGTGGGTGTATGAGATCCCTTGCTATATTGTATAAGAGTCGAACTTACTTGTAACCCCACTTGTGATATAAAGGGTACAGGTCGGCCCCACCATAAAGTGAAAGATAATTAATATGGTAATTATTAATTATATTTTGAGTTATTGAGGTCGGCCCTGTTGTGCTAATAGACACTACTTTTGATATGTCCAGTCTAATATAAATAAAGGTAATTTCCCCATTGAGGAAACACAACACAAGTGTGATTTTGGAAATTTCAGCAAGTACAAGTTCTAGGGCTGAAGTGCGCACCTCTCTTGGGCGCTAGCTTTCTAGGTTTTGTGAGCACCCTTTTGTGTGCTAGGTTTATGGTGTGGGAGGTCTTTCTCTTGAAGAATATAGCAAAGGATTGGTTGGGTTTTCTTCCCTCGTTGAGAAGGGTTTCCCAGGATACTTCTTGTGTACTTGTGCATGGTGTTTTCTTCCTGTGATCTCGGTTACTACAGAAAATTGTTTATGGTGTAACTGCAATTGTCTATGGTTCAAGTAAAATGCTAAAAATGGAATGAAATTCATGCTTAAGCCTAACTTAGTGAAAAATCAACATGGTATCAGAGGTTAGGTCTTGAAGAAGCCATTGCAGAAGTCTTCAAAGAAAACCGTCCTCCTTTTGCATAACCGTATGACCCTCCTAGGGTTTCTAGAAAATCTGTACGACCCTCCTTTTCCAGTTCCAGACCTTATTACCTAGATGTTGGGGCTAATGTTGGCATAGGAGAGTACGGCCTCCTCTAGCGCATATCCAGAGATTCTCAGAGTGAAATTCCGAGCATTTTGAATTTTTGGCCCTAGGGTTTCGCAATTTTTCTGCAGATTTTTTTTTGGGTTTCTGCAACTCATTGAAAAAGCTCTTCAACTCACCAGTATTCTTGTGACTCTCTTAAGGCTTATTGTTGGTAGTCATAAGCCCAGCAAAACCTAAGGTGGCTAGCCTAGCCTAGCCGTTAGGTTTTCTAGCCTAGTTGAGAAGGGTTTGTGAATAAAGCTGAAAGTATGAAGAACAAAACCTTCGTGGAAGATAGGCTTGACGGATCAAGAAACTTCGGCTCCTGGAAGTCAAGCCTTCATATCACCCTTGAAGAGGATGACTTATGGAGTGTGATACAAAATACTTTACCAAAGACAACTATTGATGAAGAGAAGGAAGAAAGAAAGGAAGATGACATCAAGGCAAGGAAGATAATCATCTACTCAGTAAGAGATCATCTCTTACCTCGTATTGCCAACCTAAAGACAGCTTATGAAATGTATGAAGCATTGAAGAATATGTTTGAGAGTGACAACACCCTCAGAGCCCTTACATTGAAGGGCCAACTCCTAAGTATCAAGATGACAAAAGGTGATATCGTTGCTACCTTCTTTATGAAGATGTCAAAGATCATAGATCAGCTAGGTGCCATTGGAGAAACCATATCTGACAGAGAACTTGTTTTGTCCACTCTCAATAATGTTCCAAAACATTAGGAACCATTTCTTCAAAGTATTAGTGGAACAAAAAAACCACCTACTTTTGATCGTCTATGGACAGACTGTACCCAAGAAGAACTTAGACTTAGAGCTAGAGGAGTGGAAGACTCCCCTGATGACAATCATGCTCTTGCACTTCATACAAAGAAAGGAGGAAGATTTAAAAGAAACTTCAGGCAAACATTCAAAGATGAGAAAACTTCATCAGCTACAGGTTATGATCAGAGAAGAGACATGACAGAGATCCAGTGCTTCAGATGTGACAAATGTGGACACTATGCGAGAAATTGTCCTACCAGAAAGAAAGGAAGACAATATGCTTCCACCGCTGACATTAATCCAAACCCACCTCAAAAGGATGAAGACAAGAGAGATGAGGATTACTTCCTCTAAACCAAATGCAAGTTTAAGCATGACTGTGGACTCAAGTGAATTGTTTGATTTAATCATTAAACCTATAGTTGATTGCATTCTTGATATTGAAGGGTATTATCCCTAGTGTGGGAGCTCTCATGACTTGGACCATTGTCCCTGGTACGGGAGTCCAACCTTTATTGATTGATTTTTATGCTAGTTAAGAGCTCAACAAATACTGTAGAGTAAGTAAAGCATCTCAGAAGACATAAAATATCTTCAGGTTAGCAAACAAGAAAAGGAAGATATATATCCTCCAGACTTCAGAGAGAGTTACTTAACTCAAAGGGAGTCAAAAAAATTGAGAAGAAGGAAGAGACATTACCTTCTTCCCTTCAGCAATTCAGAGGGAGACAATCATTATTCCAGTTGATCCAGCTGCTCCAGTTGATATCCCAAGAGATATTGCAGTAGGATATAAAAGGCTTGTCTAGGCTCGACAAACTCTGCAAGAGGAAGAGGGACATGCAGCCCCTCAAGGCACATACCGAGAAAGCAAGAGACCAAAGAGATTTTCAAGCTACCCTTCAGCCACGAGCCACATCATTGCTTTTTAGCCTTCTTGTCACAGATAAGATACAAGTGAGCAAGTATGACAAGATGCCATGACAAAAGAACATCAGTCTATCTTGAAGAATGATGTATGGGATATTGTTCCGACACTAGATGGGACGTCTGTAGTGACTTCCAAGTGGATCTGTAAGATCAGGCATGCAGCTAATGGAAGTGTCGAGAAATACAAAACAAGATTCGTAGCCAGAGGGATTCGTGACATACGATGAGAAATCGTGTGTACAAGTTGAAGAAATTCATGTATGAACTAAAGCAGGCACCTCGTGTTGGGTACGAGAAGATGGATGGATTCTTGATAAGTTTGGATTTCAACAAGAGTGTTGTTGATCCAAACCTATATTATCATATTGTTGGCAACGAGTGCCTGATCTTGGTCCTTAAAGTGGATGATTTATTCCTCACTGGTTCAGAAAGACTTGTTGTTGAGTGCAAGCGAGCATTGACGTTTTTTTTCGAGATGATGGACTACAAATCCATGCCTACACAAATAATGATGAACTTGAAAAAGATGAATGAGATCTCTTCCGATTCAGATGAGATTGATTCACATGTGTACCAACAACTGATTAGATCATTGATGCATCTGGTTAACACCAGACCTGATATATACTATGCAGTGAATGGGCTTAGCCAGTTCACGAGTCAATCGAGACAGACTCACTAGATAGCAGCGAAACATGTACTAAGATACCTACGAGGCACAGTTGGATATAGCCTGAGATATTCCTCCAGTGTAGACTTGAGATTGCAAGGATATGTCGATGCATATTGGGCAGGGAGTGCAGTGGACCAGAAAAGCACCTTCGATTGTTGCTTTACCCTAGGGCCTGCCATGGTTTCCAGGTTCAGCAAGAAACAAAGCTCTGTGGTATTGAGTAACGCAGAAGCAGAGTATATATCATTGAGTATGGCAGTCCGCGAAGCAGTGTGGCTTCGCAAACTTCTAACAGATTTATTTGATTATGAGATGGAACCTACCATTATTCATTGTGATAACCAGAGCTGTGTAAATCTCTCTTAGAACCATGTGTTTCATGATAGATCAGAACACATTGAGATAAAATATTACTATATCATAAACATGGTGCAGAGGAAAGTAGTACACGTGCAGTGCCTTCCTACACATGAGCAATTGCAGATATCTTCACCAAACCGCTTGCCAAGACGAAGTTCAAGTACTTTCGTGAGAGACTTGGCCTGGTGGAGAATGCCTCCCTAGCTGAGAGGGAGTATTGATGATTACAGTTGTGTGAGACATCCTCCAGGACACAGACTGAGTGAGTCGTCCTGTGAGAGAGCCCATGAAGTAGGTGTGCCCATGAGATGGGTGTGTTGTTCCTCTCTGAGACGGAGATGGAATCATGTGTGCCCTTGTGTGGGGTGAGGAATCCCATGATTTGGGTGTGTCGTTCTCTCTGAGACGGAGATGAAACGATGTATACCCCTGTGAAGGGTGAAGGAGCCCATGTGATGGGTTTATTGTTCTCCTATGTGCAGAGAGTTGAGATGATGTGATACTCTAGATGATTCTCCTATGAGACACAGAGAGATAAAAATTTGTTGAGTAGGACGTTCTTGTGGCTGAGCATAGGTGGACGTGATCCTAGTGGTTGAGCACTAGTGAGTGTGTATTCTAATGATTCTCTTGTTAGATGCAGTGAGATAGAGACTTGGACGTCCCTTTGGTTGAGCACAAGTGGACGTGCCCCTAGTGCCTGAGCACTAGTGGGTGTATGAGATCCCTTGCTATATTGTCAGACTTACCTGTAACCCTACTTGTGATGTAAAGGGTACAGGTCGGCCCCACCATAAAGTGAAAGATAATTAATGTAAAAGATAATTAATATGTAATTATTAATTATATTTTGAGTTATTGAGGTCGGCCATGTTGTGCCAATAGACACTACTTTTGATATGTCCAGTCTAATATAAATAAAGGTAATTTCCCCATTGAGGAAACACAACATGAGTGTGATTTTGGAAATTTCGGCAAGTACAAGTTCTAGGGTTGAAGTGTGCAACTCTCTTGGGCACTAGCTTTCTAGGTTTTGTGAACACCCTTTTGTGTGTTAGGTTTATGGTGTGGGAGGTATTTCTATTGAAGAATATAGCAAAGGATTGGTTGGGTTTTCTTCCCTTGTTGAGAAGGGTTTCCCAAGATACTTCTTGTGTACTTGTGCATGGTGTTTTCTTCTTTTGATCTTGGTTACTACAGAAAATTGTTTATGGTGTAACTGCAATTGTCTATGGTTCAAGTAAAATGCTAAAAATGGAATGAACTTCATGCTAAAGCCTAGCTTAGTGAAAAATCAACAAGCACTTGGGTGAGATGTTGAGCAAGTGGTTGCACTGGTTGTACGATTTCCCCTGACATTTTCAGAACCTGTTCTCCATGGGCCTCAAGCCCCAGGTAAGTAGGTAGGTCATTTGCTTTATTGCATTTGCATTTTTGTTTGCTCATGATATCTTAGTTGCATCTACTTATATTTACATGCCATGTCTCATTTACATTTTGCTCTACTTGCTTTGTTAAATACTTATTATGATCATTTGTTTTCATCATATTACATGTTAGTTTAGAGAGTTTTTGAAAAAGTGAAAAATTTTCTTTCAAAGATTAGTTGAAATTTTGAATTTTTTATCATTTGGACAAAGGGTGAGTGAGCCACCCTCGATATTCAACATTTTGTTTGTTTCACTGTGTGTAGGAACAGGTCTTACTAGAATATGTTGAGTGATCCAAGGGATCAAATTTTGCTCAAAATTCAAAGTGCTCGGAATCGCTTCAAATCGAACGAGAGTGTAGGCCTTGTCGTTACGAACCCAACGAAACTCGTTTGGGTTCAAACAGACATCGAGAGCGAGAGATATCGCGTTCTGTTCAAAACGACAAACAGGCAGAAAAAAAGGGATGCTGACTATACAGTCCGTACAGATGCTGACGTAGCAGTCCGTACGACACGTGGCAAGGCTGAGTGGTGGACAGTTGGCAGTTTAGTGGACGAATGAGTTGTTGACACATGGCATCTTGGTGGCTAATTGTATGGTGACACGTGGCCCAATAAATGGTCGCCACGTGTCACCTGGTCGGTGGTTTAAAATCTTTGCACTTGGCAGGACTCGACCCCGCAACCTCCAGGCAGGGGAAGAGACTTGGGAAGGGCCGCCAACCGACGTGCCACCGTTTGAACCTTGTTATATATATGGCATTATATATATTTAAAGTTACATATGTGTATGGTTGGCGCGGGGTCGGGCTAGGGCTTAGCCCCAGCCCCCGGTCGTATAATACAATAACATATGACCATTGTTATATCGTTGGCGCGTGCGCATGGTTTTGTATTTTGATTTGGTTTCAACGGTTATACAAACTAACGACCCGCCACTTGTCCATTAATCATTGGCTTTTGGAAACGGGGCCCATTTTTGCACTTGCGCGTGGTCATATGGGTCACACGACCATAGCCTTAGCGGTTAGGGGCTAGGTGCGCCCGTAACCGTTACAGTTCACACCATTTGTGCGGTTGCGTCCGGTGTTGAGTTTTAACGCTTAAATGCGCGTGGGGGCTAGGTTGAGCCAACAAGGGTGCAATTTGTCGATCTAGAGACAACAAGTTTGAAGGAGAACTTCCAAGAAGCCTATCTTCTTCAATTTTTGGCCAAACGAGGTGCCGAAAAAGCCCAGCTAGGGGTTTTTGGACGTTCTGGAGCCATTGGAGCCATCTATTTGGCATTTTGAGCATTGTAAAGCACGTTTTTGAGCACTTTGAGCAAATAATACAAATGATCCATTGGAAGTTGGACCAGGAGATGTAGCCCAAGAAAGGGGTGAACTCCTTTATCATTTGTTGTGTTATGTGTTTTCTGTTCACTGTTTATTGTTGTTGTTTATATGCATCTTGAATGAGTAATTTATATAAAATTTGTGTTGCAAAGTTGATCCATTTGCATTTTAACACATAAATTAAATCTTGCAAATAATTTCAAGAATACAAGTCTTCTTCATTTTTAGATCAAGTTGGTATCAGAGCATAGGTTTTTGAAGACTTGATTATCTGCAAGTGTTTTGTTTTCTGATGCTCACAAAGTTGAAACTCACAAGAGGAGAAGGTCAACTTGTGGAGCCAAGTTCTCATCCTTCAAGGAGGAAGCTTATATCATCACTGCAAGTTTCAAGGAGGCATTCACCAAGTATGGCTCATGAAGAGAGTCATGAACATATTCCTGCAGAAGATGAAGATCTCAGAAAGGCTATCATGGAAATGAGAGAAATGATGAAAATCTTGATGGAAAGGAATACAGGATTGCAAGGTGAAGGCTCCAACCCTTCAAAGCATAAGGGAGACAGTGGTGATAAAAATCCAAATGGAAATGGAGGGAATGGTGCTTCTCCACCACCCTCACCTCCATCTTCTTCTTCTTTTACCAATTCAAGACCTCTTCCGAATTCTCCAAAAGGACATGGTAAAACTCCTTCACAAATTCCTTCGTTAAAGATTGATACTAAATTCGAATTGTCAATGTACAATGGAGAGGTAAATGTTGAGAAATTAGATAATTGGATTCGTCAGATTGAGGTGTATTGTAGGATACAAAAAATTCAAGATGATGAAACTAAGATTCAGCTTACTTCTTTAAGATTGGATAGTGCAACACTCATTTGGTGGGAATCCAAGACTCAGGAGGACATGAAGAAACATGGTAAAATTTTAACCTCTTAGAATGATTTTATTGTTGCAATTAAAAGACAATTTTACCCATTGGCATATATGCAAAAAGCTACTATGGATTGGCAAAATTTTAG
>JASDQU010505281.1:5626-16482 GCA_032191745.1 Picea mariana | reverse complement strand
CATTCATGTATGTTTATCTTTTGATATCTGGCTTTTAGCTAGTGAGCCCAGCATTGGGGGTTTTGAGGGTTTTGACATAACAAACCCTAGAGGACGATTCGGTGGTGAAAGATTCCACCTAGCTTGTCCCAAGCTTGGTCTCGGAGATGCAATACTCTCCCACACCATTCTAGTTCCAGATCTACTCAGTTGTAGAGGGATTCTACATCAGTTTCATGTGCTTTCTGAGAGAGTTTTATGGTACAGATGATTTGCTAGAGCATTGGGACGAATTGAAGAGAACGAGGGGGTTTCTGAGATCCAAATCTAGTCAGTTTGGGGGAGTTACACTTCAGATCTGATCCTGAGACTTCACCTAGTGACTTGCAGTGTCCCGATCTATATTTCTGGAGAGCTTCAGAGCATTTGGAGGCCTCCTTCAGCAGGGCCGAATTATCTAAGGCTTCAGTCATCCAGCGGGGCACACCATTCAGTGGAGGAGTTCCAGATCTACAGGGTTTGAGAGTGGATTTGGAGATTTGGACACATGGGTTGTCTTTACAGTTGGTCGATCTATTAGTTGGCATCTTTCGTGGGGTGATTGGACATATTTGACAGCAAGGCCGAAATATTGAGGAGCTTCAGCACTGCAGCAGGGCGTGGCATCTTCCAACTTGAGGGGTTTGGCACTTGGCATTGGTCTTCATCTCTTATCCAGCCTTTGGAGGCTTATTTTGTATTGTCGGGAGCATTTTGTAGCAGCTCTATTATCTATCTTCTTGGCCATCTGTTCATCATTCCAGATCAGCATCTTCATTGTAGCAGGTTTCTCTATCTTATGAATTATAGAAGATTTGAGATGTTTTGGCTTGTCTATCATATTGCATATGGTTGAGGTATGTCCATGGTTGTATCTTCTTGTTATTTGTTGTATACACACATATAAACACATCAGTAAACCCTAAGGCCGAAATCGAGAGGCCATTCAGCAAGTAAACACAAGTAAACAAATAGATCAACAAACTGTTTGACGAAATACCACAACTAGAAAAAGTTTTAAAAAGAAACCAAAACAGTGATGATCCTTGCATAATGGCTTGGGATCACCACAGTGGTATCAGAGCTTAAATCCTGCAAACCTGAGGGGTCTTTATGGATAGTTGGAAGGAAATGGATAGGATAGCCATTGAGATGACACGCTTGGAGATAATGTATTTCAGCCTTAGCGACGAACATAGGGCTCTCATAACCTTTCTTCAGTATGTAGCCTTTAGAAAGCCCAGTTGGAGCAAAGAGGATATCTTACACGGGATCATCATAGCAGATAAAAAGAAAAAAGAAGCAGCTAGATGGTGGGAAGAACAAAGAAACCCCACACCCAGTAGGAGCACACAACCTTGCCACAGATGCAAGGGGCCGTGGGAACCAGATCATAGGTGCAGGGGTAAGGATTAGGAGCGCATTATTGAGGCATGTCATGACAATGATGATGAGGTGTGTGAGGATGGAGCGATAGATGTGGATTCAGAGCAGTCGAATGATGACAATGACTCTTGCACAGAGGCTAGTGATAGTGACTCTACCTCAGAGGATAGTGAGGATGACTCTTGCACAGAGGCTAGTGATGCTTGCACGCTTGAGGAGGAGGATGACCCCTGGCAGTTGGATGGACAGGACGATAGCCCTAGTGTCTCAGCAGACTTAACCAATTCAGTGACCTTCCTCTTGGTCCCTGTGGCCAACTGCACTAACCAAGACTCCTCATGTTTGCTCCTTGTTAGATGCAAACTTTCCACCACTCTAGGATCTACATAACTATGGCTAGCCCCTGAATCAATTAAAATAACAAGGGGTCGGTTGTTAATCGTACCTTCCACTTCAATCATGTGCGATTGAAATTCTGCTTGCTTGTTGTCCAGGGCTGCGTAGATCCTCGGCATTATGCTGCCCATATCCTCCACTGTTTCAGCTTGCTGAACAGTATGTACAGTTCTCGCCTTACCATTTTGATGGGGACAATCTCTGTACTTGTGGTTTCCCTGACAACCCCAACACTGAATGGGCATCAGTCTCTGTCTTTGTGCTCCCTCTTCAGTCCTTCTCGGCTCTCTAAACGATGGTTGTCCCTGACGACTGTTTCTGAAAAAGGAAGGCTTGCCTCCCTTCTGCCTCTATTCTTTCTTAAACCTCTTCTGGTCATCCCAAGCCTTTCGAAAGGTAGCCTTTTCTCTTTGTTGTTAGTATAAGCATTTCGCCCTTCTTATTGTTTCTTCCATAGTCTTAGGATCATCATATTGAATCTTGTCACCAATGGAAGGTGGCAGTCCACTCAGATACCTCTGAATCTTGACAGCCTCGTCCTTGACGAATGAAACATACTTCAGTAGTTCCAGAAAACTTCGTTCATACTCATCAATGGTCATACTACCCAACTTGAGTTCGAAGAACTCCTTCATCTTTCTATCATAGTATCTTTTAGTCAGGTATTTCTTCTCGAAATACCTCTTAAATTCCTTCCAAGTGACCTCTTTCTCTTTGATGTGCTGCACCTGCACAAACTGATCCCACCACATGGATGCTTTTCCTTTCAGTTGGTACATTGCAATTCTTCCTTCTGCATGGGCGGAATAATTCTGTAGTTGGAAGTATTTCTTCATGCCAAGCAACCATGTCTCGGCATCTTCCTCCTTCTTATGTTCCCCATCGAATGTTGGAGGCTTAATCTTGTTCATCTCTCCTTTCAATTCCTCCCTTCCAGATTTCTGATGTCTTCGGGTAGGGGATGGGCTTGAACTACTGTGTGTCTTACTGTCAGAATGTCTTTGGGAGCGACTAAGATGTCGGCTACCACTCCTCAACCTACTTCTTCTCCCATGGGTTCTGCGACTCTCTGTCGTACTTGAGTCTCTTCCCTTCTCGAGTTTCTTCTCTATTCTTTCCAGGCTCTCCAAAAGTTTTAAGTTTAGTGAACCCTGCCAATCCCTGACTTTCATAAGCTTTCAACTATCAACTCGGTGAGCCTGGGCCTCTCTTTGCAATCCTTCAATGATTTTCATTATGTGCTCTTCCTTATCCTTCTCTTTTCCATGCCCATTAGAGTTCGATCCTTCGACTCCCAGGTTAACATCCTTTCCTTCCTGTTCGTCTTCTATTTCGGGGGTATTTTGCATTTTTCCCCACTCCATACTCAGCGCTGGTTAACTGGAGTCCTGACCTCCGTTGAACTCTGCACACGCACTCTGCAATTAAATTCGAAGTTTGTCAGGTCATCAATACTTCACGAACAATCCACAACCTTTATGACTAATTCGAACAAGAATAAAAGACATTTTGATTCTAATGGGTTTTCTGAGCTCTTGTTGGCTCTGCATTTTTTTTTTTTTTTTTTTGGAAACTTCAGTTTTTCGGGACTTTCGGGTTTTTGGTACCCGGGACTTCATTACGCAGTGACTCCCAACCTCTAGTCACTCCTATCCCCGAAATCCGATACACGGTTTCCTATACGTGATCCAACGATCCTCAACGAGCCAAATCTAATGGTCTAGTTCCTTTCGGGGTTTTGGGCTCCCACACGCCGATGCGCTCTAACCCCCATTAGCCCTCCGGCTAGACTCGTGGTTCGCACGACCTCCCCTTATATGACCACAGTCATACCTCCTATCGGGGTTTCGGACTTTCCAATGCCGAAACACATATGTCCTCGGGATTCGCAATTTCCCCGAACCCCGATTTCCCGATGGATGACTCTCCCTCCGGAACTTTTCGAATGCCTCGATCTCGGCCACGCATCTCCAAGAATGGACGGTCCTCGCCGCTTCTCGCTATTTCGCGATTTCAAATGCTCCAGGTGCCTTGTCTTCAGGATTCGGGAAACGCCGAACCCCGATATGCCGATGGGCTCCCAATCTCGCCGACGTGTCCCAACTGACGGACGGCTCAGATCCAATCTCGGAATTTCGCAACTTGCAATTCCCTGATGACAAAGTTCTATGTCAACTCAAAAGCCCGGTAGCCGATATACCGATGGGTCGCTCGATCTCCGCCACGTGTCTCAACTGTGGAACGGCTCGGATCAAATCTCGAAACTTCGCCCGGTGCAAGGTCAAAAACGCTCACCTATGTGAGTCTGGGTGTCCGAATCTCTGAATTGGACGATCGCGCGACACGCGTCCTTAGACGGACGGCTCAGATTCCCTCTCGCTATTTCGGAACTTGAAATGTCCCGACCCTCTCGACCTCGAGACCTCCGATATCCCTAACGTCGATATCCCGATAAGCCAACTCCTTTCGGGACTTTTCACCCTCCTATTCACGAAGCTTTAAAACTCCGTGCAACTCTCTGCAGATCCGACGGCTGTCAGGTAATTTGCTCAAGATCTGACGGCTCACAAGGGTTCGCCTTCCACAGATCCTAGAGCTTCCACACCACTGATGTGGAGTCCTCTCTCCCTGTGGACTCATACCACAATGGCTGCGTTTTCATAACGCCGCTATACCTCCTGATTTTTTAAAAGAAAAACTCGTCAAGTAACTACTTGACACTCCGGAACAAACCAAGGTCTGAAATTGGTCCTCCAGACCCAATTTCCCCTCGCATTCTCGGTCTAAAGACCGCTCCACTGGCCCATCTAGGCTCAGTGTCGAAACCTTGGCTCCGATACCAATTTGTAACACCCCTGTCACTCATTCTACCCAGGGTTACTATAACACTACTCGGTAGATAACCCAGAATAACTGTAGCGCACCTTGGCTATCGTGTAGGTGTTACTACGCGGAATAATAAATTCTCATTCATAATTAATCGCATGCATTTAAGCAAAGAAATACAATTCATCTCAGAGTAAGCATAAGAATCATTTTTAACATAAATAATCCATGGCAAATACATTAATCCAAATGCACAGCAGAATGCATGATCATTATAATACACAGAGATACAAAAAGTATTTAAAGCATCATCTGGTACTTATCTGTAAAACAGTGGTAGATTCCACCAACCAAGTGCAGGCCTTCTACGAACCTCCCAGCCTTAGACCCCACTGCTCATCAGCTCAGCAGTGGATCACCCCCATGCTGGGACTAAGCTCCGCCCCAAGGCAAGGAATCCTAGCTAGGCTGAGGTTACAGGGAAAACAGCACTTAGAATCTGGAAGGATTCTTCCCAGGATGCCATCTTACGCCCACTACTACCAGACTCTCATTCCCCACATGCCTGTTCCGCCCGGGAGTATACACCTTCACAAGCACAGTCCATCGGTGCTAACCTCCCTCTCTGGGTCTCGGCAACAGGACGGATCAGGAAGTCTCAGAGCCTGAAGCTGGTGCTGGACACTCTTTGGAAGAACCTCTTCCAACACATCCACCTCCCTCCCCTAGAGAGAGGTCACGCACAGGCTCAATTACCACCTACACTGGACAGCAATTCACGCGCAATCCCTCTCTGCATGACCACTACTCTCCCCCCCGGAATACAGAGTCCGACTTTCAAAACAAGCTCCCCCATGGCGGCCAAGTCTCACGGTGTTTATTTTCGGAATTGCGTGAGAAGCAATTTCCGCAGGGAATTACACAGACTCCCTCCGTGCAGAATGGTCGGTCCCCCCCATTTCCCATCCGCCAACCCAGGATAGACTCACTCTCTGGTTGTCGGGGATGCGTGACAAACAATCCACGCAAGGGTCAACGTAGGTTCGAACTGTTCAGACAGGGGATGTATCGGCTATCCCGGAACAAACACAGATACACGCCTTTTTGGTTCAGAGGAAGTACGAGGGTTTCTCTGCAGGAGTCAGACCCGTTCACCTTCTGGTAGTCCGTGAGTCGAATGGAGGAGGAGGAGCCTTTCTCACGGCTCACCCTGGTACATCCTCCCATGCCAACACTTAGGATAAAACACAAATGCCCATGCCTTTTTGGAATAATATTAAAATATTATTCCCAGGCTTAAGCCCCTGGGCTCAACACTTAGCCCCTTTTCCCACCTTCAGCCCCTAATTCCTTGCCCACTCTGTGGATTCTTAGTCCCCCTTCACTCATTCATCGTGGTCGGTCTGCACATGGCGGTGTTTATATTTTATTAATTGTTTTGCTTGATTACATTTACAACAGCAGGCTCCTGGCCTAACAACACATAAGCCTCCAGCTTATACAAACTTGGCTCACCAGCCTATAAAACATAATTACAATTCCTTTCAAACATGGTCTACAACGGGGTTCGGCCTTGGGGACACTACAATGAGGATGCACTCTTTAGTATTCAGGATGACCATAGCATCTGTCTAGACACAACTATATGGGATCCAGGCGCAAATGATAGTAGCAAGTTGAGTGCACAGGAGGATACAGCTGCTCATACAGGATACAGTGTGAGTCAGGGGGAGACGACATCTAGTGATGGGATGCAGTGGCATACAGGAGTACCCAGCAGCACAGTGGACAATGGACAGTTCAGCACGTCATCTTATGCAGAGGGTGTTTTGGGGGATTCTAGAGTTGGCACTAGCAAGACTGACACTAGCAGTGCGGGGTCTGAGATGGCACCTCAGTATGACCATGATCAGGGATCACACCACTTAGCAGCACAGTTGAGAGTTAGTGAGGCTATGATCAAGAGAACTACTAGACGTATTGATGGTATGCATGCAGTGATGGCAGATTACTGTCGGAGAGCATTAGTGGCATAGGGTATCTCAGATGGAGTATTTTTTATGGAAGATTTTCACACTCTCCGAGAGAGAGTATTTGTGATGAGGACTGACTACCAACAGTTGTTGACAGACGGGGATTATCTACTGAGGGTTGGTGAGATGTATCATGAGGCTCTGAGGGAGCAGGAGTTGGAGATGGACCAACTCACTCAGGAGTTGGAGAGCACTCGAGGGTTCTTGAGAGGCACATAGACCGCCCTTCAAGAATCATAGTCTAGGCCAGATGAGTCTCTTGAGGAGATCCATCAGAGATCCACTTCATCTGCCTTAGTGGATACTCAGATGTATCAGTCAGTCACATGGTTAGAGGATGTTGGTGGTCTAGCAGAGGAGCACCAGTTGATGGAGGACACTTCCATTTGTGTTCCGAGAGCAGTTGACCTCCATGTAGAGGTTGATCTAGCAGCACACCCCAGATCTATGATGCAGCATGAGTCTGCAGGAGACGACATGAGTATGTCGTAGCATACAGTGATGGGGGATAGTTCACAGAGTCATGCCGAGATGTATGGTCACATTCAGAGGGGTATAGTGCCTTGCAGGGAGGAGACACACTTAGGGGAGTATGCATATTTCACTCTTTTGCAGCAGCCCGTAGTTATGATTGAGCATCTTCACCAGACCAGCAGTCGCATGAGGAGAGATAAACAGTGGTTGAGAGCATGGAGAGTGCCTAGGCCGAAGCCACCTGACATGAGTACCTTTACAGCATCCAACCGGAGAGAGAGGGATCGTCATAGGCAGCCAGTTGAGACTTGGTGTGTGAGAGAGAGCATCATGGGGCAGGTGGTAGCAGATGAGCACATAGGGCTTCTGACAGTGATCAATCTCACACAGGAGCAGTTAGAGGAGATTGGAAGTGATAAACTTCCAAGTTTTCCATGGGACCCAGGAGTCCGTTTTGTTAGCACGATGTTCATGTTGACCCAGGTTGCACCAGAGAGCCACACACTCCACCTTGGTTTGGTTTGGAGTGGGTCTGCAGATACTTGTCCTATGGGGCGAGACCTTTTCTTCCGCTTGATCATCATGATAGGGCATGGAGATGTTTGGATAGGTACTTCTTCTACAGAGATGCCTATACAGATACAGTTTTTGGACAGCAGGTCCGGTGGTCACAAGTATTTCATCTTGAGGATCCAGGAGAGGAAGATTCGGGATGTATGCAGGGGGCAGACAGCCATGGTCAGAGTAGGGCAGTGCCAGCATGGTGATCTTCGATAGAGGTTAGCATGGGACCCAGGGATTGCAGGATTGAGCATTCCACTGACTGACAGGGGCGAGTGGACCTTTGCAGGGGAAAGTTGTTCTAATTTTCCATTTAGCTTCAGTGTTGAGGGGAGCACAGCGCTTGAGGGTGTCTCACGGAGGTCTTGCAGTACCTCATGCTGGCATCATCATGTGCAGTTGATGGAGGCCGTGTGGATCTTGGTAGAGATTTGGAGGATGGACTCATTCCGAGATGAGGCCATGTGTCATGTGCAGGAGGTTCACAAGGTTGATATCTTTCAGAACTATGCTTCGCAGAGTATTGCAATTCACTTCTTGATATGGGATCCAGGGGGTGGAGTATACTATTGTTCGCCTTCCGATGGGTTCTACTATGTATCCCACAGGTGGACATGGGATCCTGGTATTTATTTGAGATGATTTGGTTATTGCTTGAGGACAAGCAATTTTCTAGTAGGGAGGACTGTAATGTCCCCACTTTGGGACATCATCACAGTGCAGAGGGTTATGATGACCAATGTAGCCAGATGGAGGTTATAGCGAGTACAGGGGTTATTGAGAGGCATTGTGGGGTCCAGCTTGCATTGATCATCATATTCCATCATTATGAGCCATTCCGCATAGGTTGGTTTTGGTTTCGTTGCATTCCGACGATTTCCATGATTTTGACTATTTTGAGCTATAAGTTAATTGAAATCACTGAAGAGGTCATTTTGGACACATTACTTGGAGGAACCTCTCAGTGTAATAGCTCATTGGAATCGGGAGGAGCAACACTACAGAATGGGATGGCTAGAAGTGACTTTCAGTGGCCAGGGAAGCCACAAGGAGAGATAAGGAGCTTTTCAAAGGTAAAAAGGTAAATTAATTAATTAAAGTGATTTAATTGATTAATTAAATATTAATAAAATGAAAGTCACTTTGGAGGGACAAGGTGAGCCAAAAGTATAAAGGAAAGGCAAGGTCCTCTTCTCATTCATTCATGTATGTTNGATATCTGGCTTTTAGCTAGTGAGTCCAACATTGGGGGTTTTGAGGGTTTTGACATAACAAACCCTAGAGGACGATTCGATGGTGAAAGATTCCACCTAGCTTGTCCCAAGCTTGGTCTCGAAGATGCAATACTCTCCCACACCATTCTAGTTCCAGATCTACTCAGTTGCAGGGGGATTCTACATCAGTTTCATGTGCTTTCTAAGAGAGTTTTATGGTACAGATGATTTGCTAGAGCATTGGGACGAATTGAAGAGAAGGAGGGCGTTTTTGAGATCCAGATCTAGTCAGTTTGGAGGAGTTACACTTCAGATCTGATCCTGAGACTTCACCTAGTGACTTGCAGTGTCCCGATCTATATTTCTAGAGAGCTTCAGAGCATTTGGAGGCCTCCTTCAGCAGGGCTGAATTATCTAAGGCTTCAGTCATCCAGCGGGGCACACCATTCAGTGGAGGAGCTCCAGATCTACAGGTTTTGAGAGTGGATTTGGAGATTTGGACACATGGGTTGTCCTTACAGCTGGTCGATCTATTAGTTGGCATCTTTCGTGGGGTGACTGGGCATATTTGACAGCAGGGCCGAAATATTGAGGAGCTTCAGCACTGCAGCAGGGCGTGGCATCTTCCAGCTTGAGGGGTTTGGCACTTGGCATTGGTCTTCATCTCTTATCCAGCCTTTGGAGGCTTATTTTGTATTGTCGAGAGCATTTTGTAGGAGCCCTATTATCTATCGTCTTGGCCATCTGTTGAGCATTCCAGATCGGCATCTTCATTGTAGCAGGTTTCTCTATCTTATGAATTATAGAAGATTTGAGATGTTTTGGCTTGTCTATCATATTGCATATGGTTGAGGTATGTCCATGGTTGTCTCTGTTATCGCACAGTTTGTAGGAAAGGTTTAAGTAGCTTGAAGTCAAGGCTCAAACTGGCGTAACAGGAGCTTCCCCACCCACTATCACCTCGATGGGGAGCTCTTTCTATTTAGGGTGGCCAATCCCAAGGGAGACGTCCCTAGTAATCTGGGGTGTTTGAAAGAAAAGGATCAAGGATTAGAGACTCAAGGTCAAGGTAAGCTTTTCCCTTCACAGATTACTGCCAAAAGGATAGTCAAAGGAGAGATATTTCACTGAAATAGTACATGTTTGCGAGACAAGGCAAATGAAACTAAAATGTGCATACAGTGATTAGTACTTCAAAATATCAATGACTATCTTTAATACATATGAGCAATAATGAATGTAATTATTGACGAAGTCAATGATTGCAATTAAAGCTAAAGGCTTATAATACTTCTTCAATAAATACAAAATGATACAGGCATTCAATGTTTAAAATCAACCTTTATGTGATCACATTGCAATAAATATGCTCATATATAGATATTGTTGCTGCGTCACTATACTACTAGGGTGACGTCAAGCTTGTTCTAGGTTAGTTTATGTTGGGCAAGGAGTAGACGTTTTGTACACTAAGCCAATGAAAATATGCTACACATCAATGCCAAGTGCTAGGTGACAAGATCACAACGTTTTAAGCTAAATAGGAGTTCTAAATAGGTGTGACGTCACTAGCTAGTTAGGGTTAGGTTAGCTAGACAAAGAGGTGAACGTTTTTCTAAATGGACCAATGAAATTGCTCAAAACCTCTATGGCTATCAAAGGATGACCTAGCCGCAAGTTTTAGACCAAACAAAAGTTCAAATAGGACAGGACGTCATCAACAATTAGGGTTAGTTTAGACGCTAGGGTTAGTAGGGCTTTCAACTTAAAAGGTTAAAAAGGTTGTTTTAAACACAAAGAGCTCAACGTTTTAGTTTAGACTAGTGCCTTGGGTTAATGGAGTCAAATGGAGAAAGGCTAATGGCTTGGAAAGACTTAAACCTAAGGACGGGAGGGTTAGGTTTAATGGTGCTGCAATGGCAGGGCCACCAAATCAAAACCCTAAGGG